>VZTT01057570.1:3256-19267 GCA_013400855.1 Buphagus erythrorhynchus | reverse complement strand
AACAGAATACACATTTTGCTGGAAATTTTGAAACCATGACATTATTTTCATCCTGCTTATCCTGCTTCAGAATGGACAGGTGAAAAATATGCAGTTTTTATCAGATGTCAAGGGTTAAAAAAATTATTTTTTGAAGAAAAAGAATTTGAGTTAGAAATTTTGACCCAGGAACCTGGATCATAAGAAAAATCTGGCAAGATCTGGTATATTCTAATTTCCTCATATTGAGAGTAAAAAAATATTTCCTCTGAAAACTTCTTATAAATATACCTGGTGACTTAATACATCGTGATAAAGACAAGACAAGAAGAGAAAACTGACAGACATACTTAAGCTTTCCTAAATTGAGGAACAAGTATGTATATGCACACAGTGATCTTTGAAGAAAACTGGGGAAGAATTTTTAAAGGAAGGTGCTATGGGTGCCAGAACACCCTCTGTGGCTGCCAGAACTTACCTCTGATTGATCTGTTGGAGTAGTTTGTAAAGGAGCTGATTGCATGCCAGTATGACAAAAGTAAAAATAAAAAAAACCAGTATTTTTAAGTCAAATTCTTATTGAGTATTCAAGAAATTATAAAGTCCTGGAAAACTGAAATTAAGGGTCTGGAGAGGATTATACTGAGTTCAGTGATGGGGTAAGAGGTGGTCTAATCTCTGAGACAGGACTGGAAACCAGTGGTGCCCAGTTCTTCCCAGACACCCACTGCTTTCCTGGCAGCAGCTCAGAGCCTTGTACACCAAACTTGAGTATGCTTTCAACAGGCTCCTCTTAGGTGGTAACTTTTCAGAACTGGTCCTTAAAATCTCAAGAGCCTGTGGACCTCCATTTCAAAAGTATTGAGTCTCTTTCAGAAACTGGTATGCTCAAATGTTTCTAAGTTTAATTTGTCTTCTGTGCACAGCAGTCCACTTCTTTGGATAGCAGCAAGGAAGTCTCATGGCAAAAAATAGTGTTCGAACAGCCACATCATGGAAACAGAATTCAGATCTGAGAAGCCACCTGCTGCATTTACACTATATTAACATGAGAGCTTTTTAAAATTTTTGCTAATGAAGTAAAGGAAAATAAATCATTACCATATTGATCTTCTGAACAGCAGTTTTAATGTAAAGCAAGCAACATTAGGACAGATGTTGAATAAATATAAGTTTCCACTAAGAGAGGGATTTTATGCTTTTTCTGACAGTGAGAATTACACATTCCTGGCAAGGTGAAAAATCCTTCCATCTAGGTCTGGGCTGGCACCCCAGTGCTTCCAAGCCATTGTGCAATGGGCAGTTGGTAGCTGCTGATTTTCCCATGATTATGCATAAGACATGCTACTATTGGGAACTAATTTATAGTGCAAAATGGGGCAATATAGCATAACTTCCTTCATAGCTTTAAAGGGCAAAAAATAAGAGTTTAATAATTGGAGGGCTGTGAAAGCTGTGCCTCCCCTTTGCACCTCCCTGCAGTGCAATGTATAATTCACACACAGCAAAGCACAGTTGCAGCTGTGCACAGTGTCAAAAAAGCACAAAATCACTCAGTGAAGAGATCTGTAAGAATATGATTCATGCTGTCTCTTTAAAATGCTGTTTCCGCAGACCCTTCTTTCATTTTCTTTACCTCCTGCTATACCACTGACAACTTCTGACCTGCTTTCCATCACAACCAAACATTCTCTTTGGTAACAAACCTGAATTGTGCTTTTCAAGGAGGTTTTGCAGTACATCATTAACTATTTTGCTTGCTTGACATAGCAGGTCATCATTGTAATTATGTAAAGTTGCTGTAAAGGTTGTCATAAATTAGCAGGTTTCATTTTAGGGTCTAAATAAGCTCCAAGTATATTCAGAAGTGCTACAGAGGAAGGGAGAAAAGTGAAAATAATATATGCACACAGTGTTATGCTGTTGTCATTGAAAAACTCTTATTTCATGGCAATTCACAAAGTAATTGAGCTAGGAAATGCTTGTAAGGATATGCAGCTAATATTCAAGTGGTAATAAGATGTATTTACATTACTGCAGCACAAACTGTGCAAATGCGATTCTCTGGATGTCTCAAGGACATACTCTGTGAGACAAACATCTAAATATAGTTTTCCAAAAGGTGCAAATAGAGAGGTATTTCTTCTGCTAGATGTATTAAAGATGAATTACATTTGGAGCAGATCCAGTTAGTTATAAAACTACCCCATACGCCTATTTTGTCTATTGAGGCCCCCAAGCAGAAAACCCTATATAGGATAAGCCATCTGGAGATGTATTATTAGAAAATCATTACTGTAAGTTGTTTCTGATCCAGTTCACAGGTGTATAACTCAGTTAATTTCAGTGACATTTTAAATAGTGTCTGGTTAGATACTTGCTCTTCATAGTAGGAACATTTGTCTTGATAACAGGAGTATGGTGTTGTGATTTTCTTTAGGTCACAGTCACATGGCAATTTGCATATTTGCCTCATACAAAACTAATTCATCCTTAAAGCTTTTCCATCCCCAAGTCTGTATTTCCCAGCATATACATTTATGTGAGCAAATGACTGAAGATGCTGGTTTGTAATAACACAGGTAAAAGATATATTTAAATTATCTGACATGGTTTATAGTATAGCTTGCACAAAGAAACAAATGCTAAACTTCATTTTCCGATCTTCTTTTCCTGAGAATTTGTTGAAATATTATGTAAAGCAAATAAAGCCCAGTTAGCTTCTTCTGAATAACTTTTTTAAAATACTTACATCAAAGAAAGAAAATTAAGATGGGTTGGAATAGGTATTGGTTAGGCAAAATTTACTCCATTCTTGATCTTCCCTGGGAAAGTGAGAGTTAAAAATAGAATTGTGAGATATTTTACTTGCAAAGATGAGTTAAGCCTCAATTCTACTTAAAAATATTTGAATACAAGAGGATAGGTTGGTGGCAGGGATTCAGCTGGCAGAGATCAGACCCACTCCAGTTAAATGATAAAAATGTGTTGCAGTTTTTGCTCCCATCAATTTCTCTGAGAAACTTCAAATGAGGATTAAGTCCTGGACCTAATACAAAGGACACAGTCACTAGTTTTGGAGAGATTTTTAATGAGAAGTTCCAAATAAAAAATGCACTTCTTTATTTTTTTTTTTCCCCTCAGCAATGACTGCCCATTGTTATAAACTTAAAATAAAGAATATAAGAGAAATATAGACTGATATATATGAGGAATTGGGAGACAAATATGGTATTTGCATGTATCATTACTCAATGGCAGAATCCTCAGGGTCCTGCTTGGGTTCTAAATGGAAAAGTAATAAGAAAAAAAGATTATTTAAGTACTCAGAATTTCCCTCTAGATGACCTCCTGAAAGAGTATATGTTTAGATTAGATATTAGGAAGAAATTTCTTACTTTGAGGGTGGTGAGGTACAGGAACAGGTTGTGCAGAGAAATTGTGGATGCCCCATTCCTGGTCAAGGCCAGGCTGGATGGGGCTTTGTGCAGCCTGGTTTAAGGGAAGGTGTTCCCTCCTACGTCAGGGGGATTTTAACTAGATTGTCTTTAAGGTCCCTTCCAACCCAAACCAGCCTATGATTAGCTGAATGTTATTCATCGAAACAGTGCTGATGATCACTTCTGGGCAAATAACTATTTGTGTTAGCAAGAAAATTCTGGTGCTTATGCAGTGCAGCATATTTACTGTTGAAATAATAAGGAGCTACTTTAATGAGATTATAATCTCTCTGAAATTTAAAATCAGACATTAGTTGCACTTTCTTCTGTTGTCTCCTCATTCTGTATATATATACAAATACATATACAATACATTTTTTAAAAGCACTTAGTAGAACTTGACTGAACAGCTATTTTACAAATGTACTCTAACTAGCTTCAAGTAGAACAATATTTGATGTACAAAAGAAGGAAATTTGTCAAGCAGTGATGACACCTCAGATGTTTATCAGCAACAGAGTCGTGCCTCTTGTTCCCTTCCCCCTTTTTAGCTCTTGTCTACACAATCATGAGCCTAGAGGAGCAGAAAACCAGCTGCAGTACCAGTTCATTTCCCAGACTGCACAACTCAGAAAGTGTTTTGCCCATGGGTGCTGCCTTCACCTCTGGGGTTGTCTGTTCCTCTCCTTTGCAACACAACATGACAGAAATCGAAGCCTGTATGATCCCACTTTAAAATTCCATGCAGATTTTAAATTAATTCAATTAACTTCATGAATAAAGTAACTAGATATTAAGCAACATAAAGGTGACTTACCTGTACAGCCAGAACTGGATTGCCCTTAAACATGTCCATCTATATCTCTCAGAATGTGAGTTACACAAACAAGTTATTACAAATAAATAATCTGATATTCATGTTAATTATTATGATTTAATTATGGTGTCTTACTCCTTGCAAGCATATTTATGAGTTATTTTTTCTATGTTGTCCCAGGGAACAGTATTAATACATGTTGAAGGACACAGTTTAGCCATGAATACTAATTATCCATACAAAGTTATGCATGAAATTCTATGAAGCAGTAGCTTTCCCTCATTAATTCCATTTAGAGCACCGCTATAGTTATGTTGTCATTAGTTAATAAATACTACATTGTGTATGGAGGTATTGCCCTTCCATACTCGTTATAGCAATTTTTGATATTTAAATATCACTCTCATATGTGTAATGTAGAAATAATGTATTATACTAAAAAACCAACCAGATGCAGTATATTAGGAGTTGCTTTATAGATTTTATGAGTTGTTATTCAACATAGTAAGAAAGAAGGTATCATTTTCAGCAGCAGTAAGATAAAATTCAGTCAATTTCTTTTAGAATGTAGAAGAAATTGGTGAAAAATTAATTAACTCTTTAATAGAAAACTTTCATTAATTATATGTGCTTTACCCAATTTCTAACACAATTTTTTAAAGCTACTTAAAAATTTGGAAGCAAAAGTTGTCTCACAGGTGTTCTGGTTTGGCTGTCAGAGCAGCTTACATTTTTTGCTTGTAATCAAGAATCAAACCAAAACTGAATGTTTTCTAGATCTTTTTAGTGTGATACTTAACTTAGTATCAGTGAATCTGTTCAAATTAATAAACCCAGATAGTGAATGTAATTCTGGACACCCCAGAGATACTCCACCTAGACTGCAGATGCTGCTGCAAGAAGGGAGCCCGTGTTTCATAGGTCTCTGTGCACATCTCAGGCTATTCAAGATATTTGGAACGGTGCTAGATGTCTATTCTTATGTTCACAACCTTCTTTCTAGGCATCAAAAAGCTAATAAGTTAGTTGTACAGAATTCCTGTGTGATTAAGTGAAAGCCAGGAGCATTTCCAGAGTACAATTTTTCTTTTCCTAAAGTGGAAGTCTAAGATAAGATGGATGCCCAGTTATCTTTTACTGTAGTATGGTGTGGATAACCAACTTCCACTTAGACATGCCAGGCACACACTGTGACGGGAGATGCCTAGACTCCATAGACATGGTCTAGGAAAAAGCATTTGAGAATAAGCAGGTGCACCAGGATATCCTACAGAGACTTCTAAATTGTATTAAGCATCTGTGATTGCACAGGTGAACTTTAAAATGGCATTCAGGTTGAGATTCAGGCATCTTAATCTTGATGTCCGTATTGTCTTCATTAGAATTAGTTACTTCAACTCCAGCATGCTCAGAGGTGATGTAGGGCATAAAAGTTTGCCTGGATGTAGAAACTTAGTGCCCTGTAAGACCCCTAAGAATATTTGACACAACCTTGTGCATAGACTTAGTAGAGACACATGCTCCTGTGAAAAGGCATTTGGAGTCCAGGTCACACATCCCAAGGCATCCTAAATAGGTGAGTGAACCTACACCACTGACAATACAGACATTGGTGTCAAGGGAGGTTTACCCATGACCAACTGTGAGTATCACGTCTCAAATGAACTTAAGTGCTTATGTTTAGAAAACTGAATTGCAACTTCCACTTTTTGTAGAGATGAGTAATTCTGAGGGGACTGCTTACCATATTAATCATGATGGGGCTCCAGAGACCATCATGGAAACTGAGACACCCTTTAAAAGTATATACAACTGCTCTGTAGTCACCTAAATTTAGATACATAGTCAAACAAGACACTGAAAAAGGAAAAATAAACCAAATTCCAGATGTTAGAGACTAAAATCTCATTTGGGGTTTTTTAAAATCATGTGTTAGTTCTTTCTCACTCCAGTCTGTCTAGCAAGCTTCAGTCTAGAGTGAAAACTTGTGCATGTGTGTAGCTACACACGATGTCAACATCTCAACAAGTCATTGAAGAGACGAAGTGATATGGGCTTTCACTCACTTATGGATGACTTCTAAAACTTGTCAATGTTTTCAAGCATTCATGGGATGTTCTTCTTGAGTGATCTGACTTAAAATGAGTCCTGCATGTTTGGAAGTAGTCTCTGCTTTAATTCAGATAAGATTAAGCTACTGTTCATTGAAAGAAGGCATTGGAGTAGACAGGTGTACTCCTGTAGGAGTACTTTTCTTGAATTCATTAGTTTAGTGAGAAATCTCATAATTATTTTGAATCCTATTGTGTTCTGATAGAGAGAAGTAGAGTTGCAACTGAATGACTTAAATCCTGTTTATGCACGAGTTTCCTGGCAAATTGAAAGTGCTTGAAATAGAGAAAGATGTCATTACCAAAAAGGGAGTTCTAGCAGAAATCTTTACATGATAAAGGCTGTATCTGACCCTTTGATGTACATGTAAATCTCCCACTGAAGTCAACTGGAACAGCATTCATACCTTCAGGATCTGGATTTGTTCATAATCCTCTGAATTTTAAATTCTCATTCCATTATATCAAGTAAGGGAGAGAGGATTAGTTGGCAGTGGCTGAGAGCTTTAATTTTTTTGTGGGATTTGTACATATAGTAGAAAAGTAAATGAAAAATTGAGAATGCATTACTCATGAAGATGAGCATTCTAAAATGTGTCTTTTACAAACCTTGATTTTTGCATCAAGAACCTTCTCACTGTCTTTATCATTAACCAGTGGGTAGGAAAAAAAGATATTAGAATTTCCAACAAAGATAATCACTTTCTTTTGGATTGAATATACACAGACAAGGTTCACAAAATCTACAGGTTCACATTTTCCTGTTGGCCTTTTGCAGAGGAGAGTCTATCTGTTCTGAATTGTAAGCTGCCTGAATTTCTCTTATCAGTACTTTGATGAGCACCATGATAGTTTTACAATATTTTATTGTTTACCTATAACAGTTGGTTTGAATATAGACTTTTCAGAATGTCATGTATGTAGAAGATAACAGCACACTACAAAAAAACTTAGCATAATGCTGTTAGATCATTACTCCACAGAATTATCAGCAATAATTGAATGGTGTTTAATCTCCCACAGACAATTCAAGTAAAACTTTCATTGCTAGTCAATTAATGTATTTTCCACTTATTTTCAAAGAGTGTATTGTTACAAACATATTTATTCAGTATATATATACAAATACATATACACTAATTCAATTTGAATTAGAATTCAAAATTTTTAGTTCCTTAATGTAAGGCTAAATGGATTGAAAGAGCATAGGATTTATTAAGTTACCCAGTTGCAGACTATTTGTGTATTTGTATAAAAGAAATAACAGATAACAAGGAAAATGAAAGATTAAGCACACAAACACTTTTGCAGTAATATGAAGAAGGTGGTATTGGAGACAGCAGTGAAGACTAGACTTCTTTGGTTGATGCCTGATGGGTCACTGAAGGATTTTCTCAGGCACAGCCTTTCAGAGGGTCAGTCCAAAATTTGTCACTAGAAATAAGGGGTCAAGGATATAATTGTGAGTATTTTGGGATATCAGGAGGAACTTGCGAGGCTATGTTAAGAGGTGCTTAGGGGAAGACCAAGGGTGTGGAAAGGAAAAGATGAGAGCAGATCATGGAGAAGCAAACATTGGAGAATGAAGGAGATGTGGGAATAAAAGGAGTAAGACACATTTAAGTTGGCTAGTGTGCTATTCTGTCTGAGCCTAGAGCCCTGCTACAGCCTGTCATATTTTGCTACTAAATCCTATTCTTATTTTTTTCAGTGTAATCCAGTCTCCTCTACGTGTGATCGCTACAGTCTAAGTGCCAGCAACAGGAGAAAAGGTCCAACTCCTGTAGGCCTAGGTCCCAGCAGCCAGAGGGGCCAGCACGTAGAACAGGGGTGGTTGGCAGCAATCAGAAAAAGCTATGAAATGAAAACCATTCAAGTATGTGTATGTAATTCACTAACTTTGAGCTGGACTTGCTCTAAAGCAGAAGCAGACCTGCATCTGGAAGGACTCAAGTGTGGAGACCAATGGGCCAACTTAGAAAGAGTCTGCCATTTTCCCTTGGAGAGGATAACCTTAAGCGCTATCCCTCGTGATAGTAGTTGGGAAAAATCGCTCCCAGCATGCCTCCCTGCTCTAGGCAGATTGCTTGTACCACATTGGTCCTTCCCCCTTCACCCCGCCCCTTGTCTTCCCCATATAAACCCTACTCCCTGCTCGGCAGTGGAGCAGTCTGTATCTGGTCCCCTTTGTGGAAGAAGCTGAATAAACTTCTCTGCAGAATACCACACGGGGCTCCCGTCCTTCTCTCCAGCATCACTTGAGGCGGATCACAAAAGAGCTGAATCACTTTAATGGACGTGCCTGTTACCACCAGGATGTCTTTCTAAAGAGGCTTCTCTGCAAGGCTGTGGCACCAGCGCGCCCTGTGCCCACCGATACCTCCCTGCTGGTGGTGCTCCCCGCTGCGACACTCAAGGTCTGAGTAAGTGATGGGCAAGGAAGCCTGAGGTCTGGCCATTGACATTAGGTATAAAATAGAGAGCCCAGAGAAAACCTAAAGGAACTGTAACAGTGGGACTGCCTATGAGATGAGTATGAATACATACATAAGGCTGCAAGAGAAGATCAAACTGGACAAGCTGCTGAGTGGGGGAAGGTCTGCATACAGGGAGAGGGGGCCCAGGGTTTGGGCATGGGCATTACACAGCATTAGAGACTGTGCTGCTATTCAAGGCCATTATCACTGTGGGTATGAATTTGGAGAGTGAATTGGGGAATTTTCCTGTGAATTCTCTCCTGAATTTGGATACTATGTGTGTGGGGCTGGTTTCCATTAGCAAACTTTAATCTTGATCAGCCAGAGGGGAGTAATGGGATATGGCCCTCTGTGTCTCTGTTTTCTGGGAGTTTTCACAGTGGTACATATTCATATTACTAAAGACAACAGTCTGCATGGCCAGGTGCATTAGTGTGCATGTGTGTGCTCCAGCCTCTCTGAAATACTCACTGAGTGCTGCAACTGGTTGGATCTGTACATCTGCAGCAACAGCCTCATCTGCAGGGATGGAGAGACCCTCAGTTGCTGAGACATCCTGGTTGGACTGCAGTGACCAGGAGGAAATACCTTCCATATCCTGGAGACTGCTCCCCTCCATCCACTCAGCATCTGCATCAGCTGTTGTCAGTTCTGCCTTGTATATCTTGTTCAAGCTTATTGTATCTGGCCTTTAAAAAACATAAATTATTTTTACTGCTACAAATGGAATTAGCCTGATACAAATGAAACTGACTGGTTTTGATTTTGAGGGGTTTATTTTTCACTGTAGAGTTTGGAGACCTAGATGGATGCCAGTCTTTTATCATGTCATTGAATACAAAAATTAAGAATGCAAAAGAAAGCAAACCAAAGCAAGGATTTGACCTTTTTCCAACAAAAAAACCCCTCTCTGAAAGTGGCAATAGTTACCATCTGTCAAAACTTAGAAAATGCTAAAAATTAAAAAGAAAAAATGAAATTGATAATTTAATAGATTAAGCTACTAAAAACCCCAACCCTATTACATCTTAAAATCTGAGTAGAGGTCTTCTTTCTTAAAAAATTCATTTCTTTGAGAGGAAAAAAATTCCAACCTAATTAAATCCCAAGAAATAAAAGATAAACCTTTGCAGAATTTAATAGTTCTGGTTTGCAGATATTCGTGCCTGTTTCTACTCATGGAAGTGTAATTTTTTTGCTTATACTGATACTTTGCTTTTTCTCTAAGCATCTGCTGCCAGCAGACATCAAAGATGGAATACAGACTTCGATGAATGTTCTTACATTAAAAAACTTATTTCTTTTCTTGCTACTCTTGAGTTAAACAGCTATGGAGGTCCTGTTAAAATCATAGCATCAAGCTGTTTGGATTGAAACTAGAACATAATACCATTGGTGTCAGGACAGTTCTTCCTTATCATGCTGGTTTCTAAAATGCTTTTTGAGCTATTTACATCATTTTACAAGCTTGCTCAAGTCCAGCAAAAAAAAAAAATCCAGTGTAAGTTACTAGGCATTGTAGGGTGAGGTCCAAATCCAGTGAGGCATTTAAACTCCTAGCATTTACTTAGTTCTTCAATTGCTCATTTAAACAGCTAGGAACCTAAACATGGGCCAGAACAATAAATCATCAACTGGATTTGAGACTCAGTTCTGCACTATGATGCAAACTCATCCTCAATAAAGGCCAAAATAATTTTGTCAGGAAACTGTGGCTAATTAGGATGCTACCAGTTGTCTAGACAGTCACAGCTGCCCTGCAACCACTCTTGGAAATAATTAAAATTGATGGCCTTCAGCCTTTTGGTGGTCTTTGCAACAAGGGAGCATCAACTCTTACAGTCCACTCGACTCTGTCACAAAGACATAATAAAAGCCAAAGATCTGGCTTTATTAGTTACTTGATGTTATTAGCAATGTGTTTCACATTACTGATTTTGAATTCACTAAGTAGCAACACTTTTTCCTTTTTTCACCTCCCAGCATGATTGCATTTGGAGTGTGTGAGTACACAGGCAATAATCCACTATTGCTCCTAGACCAGACTAATCTAGGATTCCATTATAGCTGAAAAAAATGGTAGGGCAGCAAGAAAGAGGAAGAAATTTTAACCGTAGCTCATACAGCTTTAGCAGAGTGTCCACTCATATACTGGCAGCAATGTCAAAAAAAAGCAGTGCAACAGAGTGTTCATATTTCAAAATTGCTTGCAGCTTTTCACTGAGCCATTTGTATTGTTACAAGACAAATACTTTCTCCTTTTACTCTTTGTTCCTTTTTTTACGCAAGTCAAGTTGCTGCTGAACTTTGTGCTGGAGGATTGAGGACAGGATGTGAGAACTGGATGGGGAAAAAAAAGGGCTGCAGCACAGTCCAGTGGGCCCCTTCCACCACTTCCCAATATTTGTCATCAAGAAGAGTGAACCAGATTTAGCAAGATCATAAAGCACAGGCCAGACTCTGCCCTTTCACACAATAATGAATCTACATTAATTCAGTGCCACTGGTTAGATTTATGCCTGTGGAAATCAAGTACTCTGTTTTCACCTTCTAGAGCTTTCTGTTTCTCCTAGCCTCAGGGCACTTTATTGAACAACCTCCAGGCACCCTCAGGAATGCTCCTGCCATCATGTCACTTCCACAGCTGTTAGGAAGTCGAAAAGAAGCCTTCTGGGTATGTCTTTTTTACTCACCTTGAAACAGAGTACATTAAATTTGTCAAAAAATCAGTTGAGTGAGTAGGAAAATGTCTGTGAGTATTAAATGCCATCAGATTTCCATCTAATATTCATTGCTGAAATAAAATTGCAAAAAGTACTTTGATCCTTTGACAACTGATTCCTGACAACTTTTCTTTAATATGATGTTTCTTATCTAAGATGTGGCATGCATTGCTGTTGTAAACAAATTATAACAATTTCTGCTCTGTTTCCAACAGTTGAAACACATGCTATTGATTTTTCCCTCTCTTATTTAAGGTATCTCAATGGCCTATCTCGTTGGCTGTCTTTGCCACCTCAGAGCAACTTCAAGTACTATCCAAGTTTTCTCAAAAGAATTAGAAATTAACTTTGACTCCTGTAACTTGACTTGCTTATCAAGGTCTGATGATCAGTCTGCATGCATCCCATGTGAAATTTCACCTCTGGAGAAGCTGATGCTGCTGTTCAAAAATTGATTCTTTAGCTACATAAATTTATGATCTTCCAGAAAATGCATTAATAACCAAGACACACTAAAACCAGTGGATTTGAAGACAATGGCAGAAGTTTATGTCTAGGTATAGGGAGGCCTGGCTAAACAATTATTTCTCCTTCCATAAGGTTGAAGAGCAGATATGAATGTCATTTCAGATAAGATCGATCACAATTCAGGAGCTTACAGTCACAGATAATAGGCTGTGCATTAGCATCACAAAAAGGTTTCATCGCTACTCTGAGGATGCAGTGTGTCTTGCTGCAAAGAGATAGGTGATTTACGATCTTTTTAAAACAAAAACATAACCCCTTTGGGCAAAACCAGGCAAAAGAGATGGTTCTGTTCCCATCTGACAGAACGGTGCAATGCTCACAGCAAAGTATGTTTCTACAGCATGTTAACAAGTTAATGGCAGCAGTTCATGATACTGTTTAGAAAACAAGAAGACTTTACAGTATTTTCAGTATTTACGGAAAATTTCTGTAAATACTATGGAGAACTTTAGTCAGTGAGTATTAATTTGTTTTGAGTGGGAAAGAGGCTACAGGACGAGGATACTAATTACAAATACCTAAAGAGGATAACAACTGATCAAGTTACAGGTAATTAATTATCACCTATTTGATTGCAGTCTCTGAAGAACTATTTTTATAATACAAAACCAGTAACATGTAGTCAGCTGTTAAATCATCAAAGTTTTCTTTACAGTACAAGTGGTTGGCTTTTTCTTTTTACTATTAAAAAGAAAAGGGTGTGGGGGGGAAATGGTGTACTCTAAATAGATCCAAAAGTGACATTACACTTTCGTGGCGTTTGGAATGGTTAGTGCCAGTGTTTTATAAGATGATTGTTTTGTATTTGTTTTTTTTCTCCTTTCTCTTTTGTCAAAGGACAATTTGATGGGTTAGGCTTTATATATCCTCTTTTCCTTCTAAAAAGAAACAGGAAACATAGGATTTAGCTGTGAAAGAGGCTAAAATGAAAGTATTTTGTGGCAGATGGGATTTTTATGAGCTGTTTGTCACTATATACCAGTCTTGTTAAGGAGAAATCGTTTTCTGCTTCATTACACTAAGATAGCTCTGTTTAGGGTTCCACTCAGCTGTGAAATTACTTTAAAACTTCTATAAGGAATAGAGATGGGATTTTTTATTAAAAAAAAAAATTGCTAACACAGTACAAGGAATAGAAATAAAATGGTCAAACACACTGTTTTTTTAGTAGCAGAGGGGAATATAGAAATGTTGCATTGCATATTTACACTTAAGCTGCTGGTTTAAGATAAAAAGAGGCTCCAGAGCACTATTATTTTCTACACCTAAGAAAGGCAATGTTCACATTAGTCTACATAAAAAAAACTAAAAAGATATTAGGGGAAAAATTAAACTATATTGGATTCTTTATGCTGCTTTTGAGGCAGATAAAGTACAAACAAAAGATCAGATGGACACAGATATATAAGTATGAAAATACTGGGCCAGATCCTCATTTGCCGTCCACCCATGGACCCTGGCAGGATTATGCTGTTCTTATGCTTTTCTCAAGTGTAAGCTCTGAATCCTTAGACCTTTGCATCTTACCCTGGGCAGTTGCAATTCAACATACCCCCCATAACCTCTCTCTGTGGTAACTCTTCACTTTGACTATGTTTCTGTCCCTTTTTTCTATGTCATTTCTCCTTCTCTCTTTTCTAATGCCACATCTTTGTCCTGCCCTGCTTGTACTGGTGTGAACTCAAAATTTTGGTGTATGGTCATGTACAAAAGGTTGATCCCTGTCAGCCCCTCACTCACTAACTCCACGGTCTTCAGGTCAGCTTCTGGGAATGGTCTATTCTTTTAGCAGCTGGAAGCTTTCCCTTAACGTTCAAGATCATTGTCAAGCTGTCTCCTGCATGGGCTATGTGGAAAGAAAAACTCTCTGACTTTGCTATTCTTTCTACCGATGGGCAAGAAAGAAAGGAATTTACCCCTATTGTAAGAGTGTTGCGCACCATAGTGTTCTGGAAATGATTGCACCTGGAGAAACCCAAATGATCTGTTTCATCACTGTTAGTCACCCCAACCTCCTGCTTCTACTGAGACAATCTTCACCAGTGTTGTATTTCCCTTGTGACTCCCCAGCAGAAGAATTTCTAAACCTTTGGATTCTACATCTAATTCATTGTATTCCACAGAACACTACCTTAATGTTGGAAAATCTCAACAGGACATCCATATATGAGGTAATCACGCCAGGTTCAATTATAATGGATAAAATAGACACTTAGTGCTGTTATTTGTCTTCCTTTGGATGACACCTTTTTTGGATGAGCTGAAATATGGTCAACACTCAGGCAGAGTAAGTGCTTCTGAAAAAGAAGACAGTAGCTGATGAATATTGATGAGCAGATTTCCCATTTTATTACCCCAAGTTTTATAAAGAATAAAATAAGTTTAGTCTGGACAAGAACATTTAAACAGAGGCAACTTGTGCTTAAGAAATTTTTACGTCAAAAATCTAGGTACATATTTTCTTTATACATTTGCATTTATAAGAGTGACATGAGTAAGAATTAACTTCTAATCTTTTGAAGGACTTTGGCTTTCAGATTTACTTGTATATTCTTCATGTTTGCCATGAAAAACTAATTATTTGAAAGTGTGTCAATTAGGTGTTAACCTGCACAAAGAAATTCACTGGTCAACAATCTTGAAGGAAAAAAAGTCATATGGATTAGCTTTAGACATACCTTGAGTAGTGAGAAAAAAAAGGCATTTAGACGTTTAATTTTTTTTTGAGTAAAAATCATTCATTATACAACTGTGTAAGCAGTATTAATGTAAGCAGAACTATGTCTTTTATCAAAGGTCCTTTTCCCTATCACAGAAATAAATAAATAAATTTTAAAAAAAGCAATATAGCAAACTCCAGGAAAAGGTTCTGAGACTACACTTTTTATTTTTATGAAGTAATAAAATTTTTACATGTCATACAATTCATTACTGAGATAGAACACCAGACAAGTGCTCTGGATTATTCTTATTTTTGGGGAACCTTTCTGTATTGTCATCTCTGTAGAAAAATGCTGTGTTTGCTTAAGCAACTTCTCATGTATTTGGGGGGTCATTGTTTCTCCTAGTCATGTAGTTAGTTGTGCATGGGAAATGCAGGAACTGATGCTTACTAATATAGTTACACTTACAAGTACTGTGATTTTCTCCCAGTATGTGAGAATAAAACTAAGTTATTGAACATAGCTTTTTTTGTCCAAGTAAACTAAATTGGAAAATGCAAAATTAGTACTACACAAGGGTAGAAAAATTTAACTGCTTTTTGAGCTATTGAAATCAAATTAGAGTCTTAACTGAGAGAAGAAGACATAACTCTGTGACAGCCAAAGGCAGTTTATCTAAGCTGAGGATCTCTTTTACAATATTTTTCTCAAATGATGTCCCTAGGCAATTAACTAGCAATGACTAACAAGGAAGTCAAAATCTGTCTTTTGGCCACCAATTACAACCTAATGCATGGCATGCTAACTGAAGTCATACTTCAAACTAAACATACTTACAAACTGTGAAAGACTTGAGAACCCAGTTAAGGAAACTTTAAATGACTAAATTCACAATTTGAAAGTAAAGTAGCAGTTGGTTTGCTTGCCTAGAGAGAATTTGCAGGCAGATTTTATTATGAAAAAGTTCAAGTCCTGGAGGCTTAGTGACAGCTGAATCCTACAATATGCTCTATTTGGCAGTAACTCTTAAAAGAGATATATGTCTTATTTTCCCGTTAAAGATAGGTGTTACATCTTCAGTATTACTGATGCTGAGTATAAATGTTTCCATCATAAAGATGAAGAACTAGATAGCGACTCTCAGGTGGCCCTACTAGATAGGTTTTTATAATCTTGCTATACTTCAGAATGTCAGGCATTTCTTTATTTCAAAAAATGTAGAAGGATAAAACTCACAAGGAAGGAAATTAGAATTAGAGGAGCCAACTAAACC
>VZTT01057567.1:18305-38381 GCA_013400855.1 Buphagus erythrorhynchus | reverse complement strand
GGTGTGTTTTAAGGCCCTTGGGAATTTACCGTATTTCTAATGAAAACCCCCAAAAAAAAAAAAAAAAAAAAAAAAAGGAAAAGAAAACAAACACAACAACAACAACAAAACCACCTTGCCCCGATTCAGCTCCTGGCTCATAATGCCTGACCAAAATGAGATTTTTGGTACTTGGGGCAAGGTAAATGCCCTGATGATCATCATTGCTGCTGCTGGGCAGGAGCTGAGGATGCTGATTCCCAGCTGAGCTGGGACTGGCTTACAGGAGCTCAGGAGGGGTTTGGGCTGAGCCTACAGAACAGTGCCCTCTCGTGTGCTGCAGGGCTGGCAGCTNATTGCTGCTGCTGGGCAGGAGCTGAGGATGCTGAGTCCATTCCCTTCTGGCTCCACGTGGATTGCCCAGGGCAGCTCTGGCTGCCTGGGCTGAGCCCAGGGACTGGCTTACAGGAGCTCAGGAGGGGTTTGGGCTGAGCCTACAGAACAGTGCCCTCTCGTGTGCTGCAGGGCTGGCAGCTGCAATCCCTCCCCAAGCTCCTCATGGATTCTGGAGTGTGCATAAGGAATTCAANCTGGGCAGGAGCTGAGGATGCTGAGTCCATTCCCTTCTGGCTCCACGTGGATTGCCCAGGGCAGCTCTGGCTGCCTGGGCTGAGCCCAGGGACTGGCTTACAGGAGCTCAGGAGGGGTTTGGGCTGAGCCTACAGAACAGTGCCCTCTCGTGTGCTGCAGGGCTGGCAGCTGCAATCCCTCCCCAAGCTCCTCATGGATTCTGGAGTGTGCATAAGGAATTCAAACCTGTGTCTGCACAGGTCTGGGGTTTGTATTTTGTATTTTTTTGTGGTTTTTTCCTCTCGGTGGAATGATGGCTTTAAAGGTTTTTGTGACTGAGATTATAAATTGTGTAAATGAATGAGCTTTTTTAAAAAACTTTGTAGTTCAATACACTGATTTTATTTTTTTTTTATTAAAAGCCTAATGGCTGTATTTTATTTAGATATTGAAGGTGGCAGATATTGCTCTGTCTGGCAGCAGCTGAGCTCGTGTGCCAGTCACCAGAGGTTTAAGGTGTAGATCCCAATTCCAGAATGATCCCAAAAGAGAAAACTCAGCATTAATATTTGCATTTCTGGGTGGTTTTGGTTTGGCTTGTTCACTGTTGGCGCTGTGGGATGTTTGAAGTGCTCAGTGAGGTTCAAACCCTGTTTTCCCAGAGACTTTGCAGATTCCAAACCTGTGTTTCCCTCCCGTGCTGCTCTTTGGGTGCAGCCTCCCAGTCCAGCCCAGCTGCTCCATCCTTGCACTGGCTGGGGATAACAAATCCCATTCCTCATGGAATCCCTGAGGCTGGGAAGGAGCTCCAGGACCATCCATCCCACCCTGCAGTGCCACTGCTGCTCCTCGTGCTGCTCTCTCCCCATTTATTCCCATGTTTTGCTCTTTGCACCATCTGAGTTTGGTTCTTTCTGCAGGGATTTGTCTGGGTGAGGTTATCCAGCCTGGAGCTCTCTCTGCTCCGTGGGCAGATGTTGTTTTATATCTGGGTAAATACAGAGAAATCAACTTCATTCCAGGCCCATATGTGAAATAAAAGCACTGCAGTGCTTTTAGGCTGGTCCTATAATAAATGGACCTACAAATTAATATTCTTTGGGATTGTAGCAGAACCTGTGCTGGGAATTAACTTGATTTTGGGGGGTGTTTTTTGAGCAGGTTTAAAAATAATTAATCTGGGCAAACTTGGACTTTTGATGAGCTTTGTAGTGCTGCTCTGCTGGTGCCTCCTCCCTGCTCCAGGGGAGTGGAGTGTGCCTGATTTTCCCTGCGATTTGGGAATGTTTTCCAGCAGGAGGGATGCAGGCTGTCCCCAGGGGGAGGAATGCATGTTGAATAAACAAACAGCCAGCGTGGGCCCTGCTCCCCTTGGGTGTGTTTGCCTGGATTTTAGGAAGGGGGATGAGTTTGGAGGCAGGATTTCTATTTTGCACTCGGCCTCCCTTTGTGCTCGCTCCAAGGGCTGAGATCCCGTGTGTGGATCCAGCCAAGGGAAGTCGGGAGGGGACTGGAATTGCACCAGCCAGGGATGTTGTCCATGTGGATGAGCTTGGAGCCGGGTCCTGTCCAACATCTTGAGCGTCTTGCTGTCAAGGGTTGGCCTAGATGATCTTTAATGTCCCTTCCAACCCAAATTATCCCAAATTTCTGAGGGATCTAGGTTGTCATTGGTGGCATTTCCCTGTGGCTGGTGCTTCCAGCACAATTCCTGATCCGTGAGGATGGAGATTCCAGGGTGAACCTCGTGGAGATTCCTCTTCTCACAGCCCCGGCGTGGTGGGGGAAACAACCAAACCTTTTTTTAGATTTTTGGCCAAGGTGAGTGGGACAATGGAAATTCCCATTCCAAGGGCTGGGTCTCTCCAACCCAAACCCATCCTGTGGAAGGGTTGGAGAGGAGCTGAATCCAAACCAGCTCCAGGGAAAATGCAGGGTTTTCCCAGAGAGTGGCTGTGAGTGGAACCTTGGCTGCCTTGGGGAATTTGGGTCAGGAGGGGGGAAGATGGACCAGGAAAAATCCCTGGGAATGCTGGAGCTGTGCCCCAAGAGGGTGCTAAGAGAACAAGAGGGTGCTGGATTTAACCTGGGAATTTTCCTTCTGTTCCTACTCAAGCCAGGGATAATGACTTGATGTTCACATTTTTTTCAATCTGAGCCAAGTTCCCATTTTTCTCTTGGAATCCAGGCAGAAGATCCTGGGCCTTGGCAAACCAGGGTGGGAAGGGCTGGTGCTGCACCTCTGCCTCTCCTATAATTAATTACAGAAACCTTTGCTCTGTGCTTGGTGCTGACTCCAGAGTGGAAATGCAGCACTAATCCCCCTGTCCCAACCAAGGGAGGTGCCAAAATCCTGGGAATATCCAGGAATATTCCCCATTCTGGGAAGCCCAGCTGGTGCTGAGGCCTCAGAGCTCTGAATTTCATGCCTGAATTTCTCGTGGCACCAGAATTATCTCCCTGACATCGTGCCTGCACGCAATGGCTGCAACCAGAAATTCCATGTTCCTATAATCCCCTGCTCGGATAAAAATCAGATGGGAACAAATGTGCAG
Source organism: Buphagus erythrorhynchus (assembly GCA_013400855.1). NCBI lineage: Eukaryota > Metazoa > Chordata > Aves > Passeriformes > Sturnidae > Buphagus > Buphagus erythrorhynchus. Next base: position 35,277 of record VZTT01057567.1, on the reverse strand, counting down.
CACACGAGCGCTAAAAGACTTTTATTACAATATCTTTTTAATTATCAAGGTGGGGAATCACGTTTTACAAAGCCCAATAAATTGAATTTTATCCTGCTTTGTGTGAGGACTTATTTAATAGCAGATTACACGAGACTCTGACACAATTCCTCTTTCTCTCTCCGAGGTTTTTTTTGTCGTTGCTGAACTCTGGGGAGAGGAGCTGGGAATGGAAGCAGAGGTTTGCAGATCTAATCCAAGGGTTGGTTCGTGCTCATGGCTTGGATTAGCTCAGTTTAATTCCAGGTTGTGTGCACTCAGAGCAGCTGGGAAACCCAGAGCAGGCAGTTAGGAATTATCATAACATAGGAATAATAATATAATAGTAATAAATATAATAGGAATAGTGATAAATGTAGGAATATAAATAGGAATATAATAAATATAGTAGGATTATTTATTAGGAATGAGCTCTCCTGCTCTTCCATCAGTGCTTTGGGAAGTCTCAGAGCCTGAATTGTGGCTGTTTGCTTTGGAAGGAGCTCCAGTTCTGCTCCTTGGGGTTGGAATTTGGGGCTTCTCTGGAGCCTCCTGCCCTGGGCAGGTGTGGAGAGGGGATGGGTTTGGTTCCCCAAGCTGGGAACTGCTGGGTTATCCATGGAATCGTGGGGTGGTTGGGGTTGGGAGGATCTCAAATCCCTGAAATCCATCCAGTCCCACCTTCTGCTGTCCCAGCCTGGCCTGGGACATTCCAGGGGCAGCCACAGCTTCTCTGGGAATTCCATCCCAGCCTCTCCCCACCCTACAGGCAAGTTTTGCTCCCCAGCCTGACCCTGCTCTGGTGAAATCCCAGTACTCCGTGGGTTTGTGCTTTATTGGGAATTTTTTCCCTGACACCAAGGTTTGTTCACAGCACATTCAGCTCTGGGTGGTGAAAAGTTCCCCTCTTGGAGTTCAGGTTTATTATTTGGAGTTCAGGTTCATTATTTGGAGTTCTTTGGTTGTCTTCCCTGTTTCTGACAGTTTGCAGCCTCTGGGAGGGTCAGTCCACACAAAAAAAACCTTTTCAGCTCTGGGTGCTGCTGCAAACAAAAGTCAGGAGCAATATTTGAGATACCAGGCTGTGTGTGCTGAGGAAATGCCAGTTTTGAGGGAGTTGCACGTGGATCCCCTTCCCCAAATTTGTGCTTGGAAGCTCAGCAGACAAAACTGATCCCTGTGCTAAGAAATGGGAACACAAGTTCCAATTACAGCGAGGGTTCCAACGTGATCAGGTTCATATTCCCGTTTTAGCTCCTAGGGAAAATTTTGGAAGTGAAAATCAATCCCATAAACCCACAGAAGACCTTTCTGGCCCCATGGCTGCAGCGAGCACAGACATTGCAGGGATGATTTTCATATGCATGGAGTCATCTTAGAATTCTGGAAGGGAACAGTTTGTCTGGGCTTCATAATAAATTATTCATCCTTTTATTACCATAATAATCGCTTTTTATGGTTACCCAAGTGAATGTTATTATGAAAGCGCAGAAAAATCTATTAATTATTTTCCAGGTTTTTATAGTATTTTGTTTTTTCCTCGATTTTTTTTTCCCATTCTGGAGGGGTTTTTTTGATGTTATCAGAAAGCAAAGTTATTTTTTTTTTTTCAAAGATAAAAGTCCTTCTGCACACTTGCTTTGTGTATCAGAGCTGGAAGAACATGAGATCAACTTATCCAGGGAAAATGCCAGTCTGGAGGCCTCTTCCCTGCTTTTTGCTCCCTGTGGATTTTTGGGGTGTTCCCTTTAACCTCGTGTAGGTCCATAATTTATTTATAACAAAAAAAAAAAATCACAAACATGGGGTGGGGTCTTAAAAATAAGAAATGCTGCCTTGAGCCAGGAAAACTGGGAACAGCCTGGAATGGAGGATTTTCCCCCTTCAGCAGGAGGAGGGGTTAGTGCTGATTAATGGGAGCCTCCAGGGCCTAAATTTGTCCAAAATTTTAACAGGGATTTGTGTTGAATTTATAAATTCTTGTTCACAACCTGGCTGGTGGAGGGCTGGTCGTTTGTTGGTTGGTTTTTCCCAAAATGAATGATTCCTGTGTGGATCAGCAGCTCCCAGTGATGTTTGTTTCCATGGTTTTGTCCAGCCTGGCCTATGGAAGCTCAGCCTTAGCAATTAGGGGAAGGTTTAAGACCCAAACCACTCCAGGATCTTCTGGAAGTTTCTCTGACAGCATGGACTGGGCTGTTACTCTGGGGTTTGCAAAAATTCTGGCTTTGGAGGGAAAAATCTTTATGGAATGCTGTTGAACCAGGATATTTGGTGGTGGCAGAGGCTGGGGGAGCGTGGAAAGAAGGGATAAATCCTGATTTTTGTGTCTCTTCTGGTGTAATGCAGAGTTCAGGGCGGTCTGTGGAGCACTGACCACCAGGGAATCCTGGAATAACCAAGGGATAACCTTGGAATTCTTGAGTGGGATCAGCTCTGTCGGGTCATGGTTCGGTCCTTGCATGGATTTGATGATCCCTTCCCACTTCCAGTGACCTGGAACTGAGGTGGGAATGAGCAGCACTTCCAAAGGGCTGGAGAAAATCCGTGTTGTGGGTTCTCCCATGGGAATCCTGCTGGATTCTGGGTTTTGTGTGACCCCACACGGGAGGGGGGTTGAGAGTGGGAAATGAGGATAAAACACCCCAGCAGGGCTGGGAGGATGGATCCTGGTTCATCCCATATCCCTGATCAAATGCTTGTGACCCAAGGTGGACCCCAAAGGGCTGGGCTCAGCAGCAAAGCTCAGCAGGTTCCTAAGCTAAGGCTCAGGACTAACCCTGTGGAGCAGCACCCAGGACACCCCAGGGGGAATATTCCCCAGGAAACCTCACCTTTGGAGCTGCTCTGCTCCTGTGCATCCAGCTGGGCGCTGGGAGGGCTGGGAAAGTGTCACCTTTTGGGGCCTGGGTCACCTTTTGGGGTTCTGGGTCACCTTTTGGGGTTCTGGGTGACCTTTGGGTGTATTGGGCGTGTGTTGCGGANGGGTCACCTTTTGGGGTCTGTGCCACCTTTTGGGATCTGTGCAGGGCCTGGGTCACCTTTTGGGGTCTGGGTCACCTTTTGGGGCCTGGGTCACCTTTTGGGGCTTGGGTCACCTTTTGGGGTCTGTACAGGGTCTGGGTCACCTTTTGGGGTCTGTGCAGGGCCTAGGTCACTTTTTGGGGTCTGGGTCACTTTTTGGGTTCTGGATCACCTTTTGGGATCTATGCAGAGCCCAGCCCAGTGCACACCCTTCCCATTGGAGTTTAAACCCTTCCTACACCCAGGAAATCCTGGATGAGTGCACTCCAGGCCATTTTATGGTGCTTCCCTTGTGCTTCACCCACAAACCAGCAGACTGCAAGGTCCAGTAGCCCTTTGGCCACCTGGTTTTGATGTTGGCTCCTTGTCAGCTGGGACGTGGCACTGGGAGCCGGGAGCAGCTGCTGGGAGCTGAATTCTCCCCTGCCAAATGCCAAGGAGCTGCTTCTCCAGTTTTTTTTTTCCCTGTTCTGAGTTTATTATATTAATAGAGAAGAAGTGCTTAAAGCCCTCAGTGGTTGCTCAATGTAGCCTTTGGCACCACGCACAGCAGTGGTGGAAAAAAAGCAAACAGAAGTGTGAAGAGCCCGACAAAACACATGGAAAATATCTTGTATTATATAAATGGGCTCCATGCCTGTGCCTCAAGTGCTGCCTCTCACTCGAGTAAATTCCTCCCACCGAGGAGGCAGAAAAATCAGGAATTCAGAGGCAGGAGCAATGGAAAGGGGGGGAGCAGCTGAGTGTTTTGGAGGTGTTCTGCCCACAGTGGGTTTTTAGAGGTTGGGAGGAGTGTAAAGGAAGGAGGGGCAGGGATTTGGAAGGTTTTTTTCCTGAGAATACACAACAGAAGAGGAGCTTGAACAGGGAAATCACCACCCTGGGCTGTCAGGTGTTGGGGCTGTGGCAGAATTGGGCTGGGATGAGTTCCACATCTTGCCACGGAGATAAGAGCTAAAGGAGGTTACAAAACCCTCCAAAACCTAAAAACTCCAAAAATAAAATGCCAAACAACAGAAAAAAAACAAAAAAACAAAAAAAAAAAAAAAAAAAAAAAACAAAAAAAAAAAAAAAAAACAAAAAACAAAAAAAAACAAAAAAAAAAAACCAAAAAAAAAAAAAAAAAAAAAAAAAAAAAAAAAAAAAAAAAAAAAAAAAAAACAAAAAAAAAAACAAAAACAAAAAAACAAAAACAAAAAAAAACCACAAAAAACAAACAAAAAAAAACAACAAACCAAAAAACCCCCAACTAAACAACATCGAGGAGCAGAAATCCCCAGGGAATTAATTGGAATGGGAATGTTTTAGTGGTGAACGTGGTGTTGATGGGTTAATGGTTGGATTTGATGTTCTGAGAGGTCTTCTTCAACATTAATAATTCCAATGACTCAGGAGGAGCACGGGATTTGTAACTGAGCAGAGAAATGGTTTAGGGGTTTTTTTGTTTTTTTTTGTTTTTTTGCTGTCATAATTTGGGGGAGTTTCTTCCTCTCCATGTGGTGGCAGAGGTGGTGCACGGGTGGAGATCCTTTCCAAGGGATCTGGTGGTGCCTCTGGGACATCCAGGGAATTTCAGGAAGATTCCCTTTGTAATTCCTTCTGTGATGCTTTGGAGGGAGGGTGAAGAACCCTGCAGCCTCCCCTCTCCATCCTCCAAAGAACTCCCTGCCTCTTATCCACCCCCTCCTGTCCATTCTCTGCTTCCATCATCCTTCATCTGCCCTTGATTAACTTTTCCTGTTCTGCTGAGCCTACAACATCCCAAGATTAACCTAAGAGGGAAAGTTCCCAGAGAATTGAGGAATCAATGTCTCTGTGTCTCTGTCAAGGACTGAGTGCCAAGGCTGGAATTCATCCTCTGGTAGCTGATGGTGTCATGTCCACCTAAATCACCTTTCCAGCACTGCCTGAGACGTGTCAGGCTCAATTCCCTGGCTGCCATCCCATTCCTGGTGGGATAGGGAAGCAGAGGGGCTGGAGTTGATGCTGACTCCTCCATTTCTGGCAAAAAATCTGGTGGTGTGTGGAGCAAGAGGGAAATGCTGGCTGGTCAAAATTCCTGGGTGTCCTCATCCCTGACAACAGCTGAGCTCTGCTGTTTATAAAAAGGATTGAGGGCCTTGAGTTGGGCTTAGTCAGCTGCTGATCCCTGGGAACGAGGAAGGAGGGGGGTGTTGTTTCTCCATCTAATCACTTGCAGGCTTGTGATTACAACATTTAATGATGATGGCCGAGGTCAGTTTTTAATTAGCTGAGCCACATGATGGGCTCTCACAGTGCCAGCAAAGCCTTTCCTCAGTGATGTCTGGCGTGGTGCTCCAGAGGAGCAGCTGTGCCAGTGAAATCCTGGATTTATGGGTTAAATCACGCCGTGGATTTCCCAATCCTGGGCTGTTTTGCTCTGACCTGGATGGGACACGGTGGGTCCAGCCTGCAGCGTGCAGCAAGTCCCTGTCTGTGCTCAACATCCTGAGGAGGGGAGCAGTAAATAGGAAAACTGGAACTCCAGGAGTCCTGGGAAGCTGGCAGAGGTGGCTGTTTCCAGGACTCACATGATGCTGTGGCCCGGTGGAGCCGAGCTGCTGATGGTCGAATCACATGCTTGTGTCCTGCTAACAACCAATAACACCCCTACTCCCCCCCAAAAAAACCCTAAATACAGTGCTGAGAACCTCGGGGCGGGGAGGATTGGCACTGTGGGTTTTCCACAGGCTCTGTGTGGTGGCTGGGATGCAGATGGCAGAGCAGGCTGCCCATTCCTGAGTCCCTCAGCTTCTCCCTCTCCCCTTCCCTGCGAGGATCCTGGGCTGGATTCACGCCTCCAGCGCGGATGGAGAGGTGTTGGGAAGATGCAGAGGGATGGTTTGGGTTTTCCTGGCCCACACGTGGATGATAACAACCCCCCCAGCTCCCTCCCTGCCGTGGGATGGGCTGGAGGAGATGGTTCCCTGTGGGATGAACCAGCCCCTCCGAGCTGAGCTCACACATTTATTTTCCTGAGCACATCTCGACACGCTCCCTGCACGCTCTGACCCTGCTGCCATGTCAGCTAGAAAATTTTCCATTGGTTTCCTGGAGGTCTGGAGCTTCCAGGCGAGGCTGGGTCCCTGTGCAGGTCTGGACTGTGTTTAGGGGGTGAGGTTTAGCCAAGCCTGAGGTCGCTCCCAGCTCTGCACGTGAGCACAGCTTTCCTTATCGTGCTGCTCTTATCCCTGCGGTGCTGCTCCTCAACCTGAGCCCAGTTCTGGGGGGTTTCATCTCCCCTCAAAGTCTGGGGCTGCTCCCTGGTCAAGGCAGAGCTTCCAACCTGTTGTGTTGTTCAGAAATCCATCAAATTCGGCTCTCAGACATCATTACTCGGATTATTTTTTATGTTTCCCTGTAACGTCCCTTTGAAATTACAGTTCCTCGGTTGTTTTATATTTACCACCCTTTTGTCATCAGGTTTAGCCCAGTTTGTGATTTCTTTTCCCTCACTTTTGTCACCAGGCTTAGCCCAGTTTGTGATTTTTTTTCCCCTTCACTTTTGTCACCAGGTTTAGCCCAGTTTGTCATTTTTCCCCTCACTTGTTTTCTCTGGGTTTAGCCCAGTTTGTGATTTTTTTTCCCCTCACTTTTGTCACCAGGCTTAGCCCAGTTTGTCATTTTTCCCCTCACTTTTTTTCTCTGGGTTTAGCCCAGTTTGTTTTTGATTTTCCCCCTCACTTTTGTCACCACCTTTAGCCCAGTTTGTTTTTGCCTTCCTTGATTCCATCAGGAGCCAGGGCCCCACCAGGAATCCTCCAGCCCTGACCTCTGGCACTTCCCTGCTCTAAAGAGAAAAGAAGAAATCTCTTTTTGCTCCCCACTCTGGCCAGCCCCTGACCCCCACTGGCCCCATTCCACAGGAGATGTGCTGGGTGAACTCCCTCCAGTTCCCTCACATTTAACTTTGAGCCTTTCCCAGCACCCAAGATTCCCAGTAAGAAAAAACTGGAATATGTGGAAGCTCCTCCTGTATCTCTGTTCTTTCAATACCTGAGGGTTTTTCCACTGCAGTTTTGGTTTATGCAGAGCTGAGCTAAACTAAGGCTGGGTTTTGCCTCAAGGATTAACGCTGTGCTTTATGGAGTTGAGCAATGTTTTGTCCTCTGAGCCTGACCTGGAATTGCAGCTCTGGAGGGAAGCTGGAGGATTGTTTGGGTTTACAGGAGCAGCAGGGGACTGAGGTGAGGGCTCTGGTTGGGATGTCCCCATACTTGGGGTGGGAGCTGTTCCTCCTTTTTTCTTGGCACCCAGGAAAGGAGAATGGCTGGAAAATCCTCTGGAGAACTCAGAAGTGAACTTGGATAATCCAAGATTTGCTCTGTCACTTTGGCACTGTCTGTTTGGTATAAATTTGACTCTTAAAATTCCTCAGGACGCCTGTAAAGACGAGGATGAATCCATTTCCTTGCGTTTTTGTCTGGAAAGGTGATTGCTCAATGCGAGTAGATCAGTTCTGATGATTCTGATTCATTCTTCCCCAGTTCTGCCCTTGGGGAAGAATGAAGGGCAGGATTTGGTGATGTTTGGGTTCTTTCCAGGCCACTTTGGGTTAAGCTTTGACGCTAATGGCTGTTCTGCTGGAAAACTCAAGGAGATTCCAGGCAAGTGTTAAATCCAGCTGGGTCTGACACAGGACACGGTTTCCTTATGTCTGGACAATACCAGTGGCTTTCATGAGGATCTCATCTTTTCACCATCCTGACTTCCTTCTCTTATCACCACTGGCTTTGCACACAAATTCCCATCACCAGGCGAGGGTTTGGCAGCTCTGATCCCAGCCCAGGATCCATTCCAAGGCTCTCGGAACGTGCCAGTCAGGAAGGCACTGGAGCGTAGCCTGATATGAAATATTTTGAGTGTCCTGCTGTAGGTCTTGCCTTTATAAACAAGAGCCATTCCAGGAGTTTAGGGAGGATTGATAGGATCAGGATGTATTTGCAGGGGGGGGCTGGCTCAGATGGAGCAGCTGTAACTCGCCCTCGGTGGGAAGTGGAATCTGCTGCTCTCCCTGTGTGGCTGTGAGGGGAAAAAAGGCCAAAAAATGGGGAGAAACCTCTTGAGCTGGGATGTATTTTCAGCAAAAGGGCCTAAAAATGAGGAGAAACCTCTTGAGCTGGGATGTATTTTCAGCAAAAGGGCCTAAAAATGAGGAGAAACCTCTTGAGTTGAGATATATTTTCAGAGTGAAGTGTTACAGGAAGGATTTGGGATGTTCCAGGGGTGTGCTGAGTTAATTCCAGTCTTAATTAAAAGGATGTACTCAACTCTTAATGAGTGCAAGCGCGTAGTTGGGGTATGAAGTGAAATGGAACATTTGGGATTTTTGGGAGAAATCCTTTCCTGTGAGGGTGGGGAGGCCCTGGTAGGGGTTCCCAAAGAAAGTGTGGATGCCCCTGGATTCTTGGAAATGTCCAAGGCCAGGGTGGACATTGGGGTTTGGAGCACCCTAGGATAGTGGAAGGTAGGAGTGGAATGGGATGAACTTTAATGTCCCTTCCCAAACCATTCCATGATCCCTTCAGTGCTGGGTGTGCTCCATGTCCCAGCACCCAGAACCTTGGGATCCAGCTGCTGTAGGAGCCTTTGGGAGCCCCTCCTGGCTGGAGAAAGTGCTGGAAGGTGTGGTGAGGGCAGACCCACCTGGATGGGGATGTTGGAATGACATTGGAGGACACACATTGGAAGAGATCCTCACTGGGATCAGCCCCCCTGGACAGGAGTGTTGGAATGACACTGGAGGGCACACACTGGAAGATCTCCATGCCAGGACACCTTTCCCTGGCCCTGACTGGGATCATCCCCCTGGATGGGGATGTTGGAATGACACTGGAGGATGCAACTGGAAGATCTCCATGCCAGGACACCTTTCCCTGGTTCTTGCTGGGATCAGCCCCTCTGGATGGAGATGTTGGAATGACACTGGAGGACACACATTGGAAGAGATCCTCACTGGGATCAGCCCCTCTGGATGGGGATGTTGGAATGACACTGGAGGACACACACTGGAAGATCTCCATGCCAGGACACCTTTCCCTGGTCCTTGCTGGCATCATCCCATCCCCCCTGGACAGGGATGTTGGAATGACACTGGAGGGCACGCACTGGAAGATCTCCATGCCAGGACATCTTTCCCTGGCCCTGACTGGGATCATCCCCCTGGATGGGGATGTTGGAATGACACTGGAGGGCACGCACTGGAAGATCTCCATTCCAGGACACCTTTCCCTGGCCCTCCCTGGGATCATCCCCCGAGCTCTGTGTTCCACGGCATTCCCGGTTCCGTGGCGTAACGCCGCCACACCCTTTTGGAACAACGCCGGATCCTTGGGGAAAGGAGAAATGGATGGGGTGGAGAAGCCTTGGTGGAGCTCCACACCCAGCCTTCAGCTGGCTCTGCTGGCCATCCCCATCCTGGGGAGCACCGAGGCTGCTCGGCCCCGCAGCTGGATCGGGGTTACAACACAAACACCCTCCGTTATCCCAGCTGGAACCGAAAGCAGCCGCGCGTTCCACGGGAAGCAGCCATGCCAGAACGGGGAGGTCAAGGCCCTGCAGTGTTTTTCTGGCAAAGGAAAAACCCGTCGGATGGAAGGCGGTGCCTGGGGAATCTCCGGAGCGGCGGGATGAGCTCCGAGCACGACTGGAGATAATGGGGTTGGGGAGGGGATTGAGCCAGGGAATATTGGAGAGGATCCAGTCCCCCAAGCCCAATGGCCACCCTTCTTCGGGATGAAGTCATTGGAAGCAGCACAACCGCTTATCCAGAGGGCCAACCTGCTTCCAGGAGTTTTGGGATCGTGGTTTAAACAGGTTTTTGTGTTCCCAGCCCTCTGTGCCCGCAGGTGCTGCTGGTGCTGCCTCATTTCTCCCTTGGAGCTGCTCCAGCTCCTCCAGTTCCCTTTCTTTTTTTTTGTTTTTATCCAAGGAAAGGCTTTTAGCTCTTCTTTCCTGCAGAATGAGGTGCTCAGAGCTGTCAGCACCACACGAGCCATCCCTCCAGGAGCAGCCCTGCATCCAAGGGGATGGAGGCAATGTGTCAGAACATGTGGAAAAATCCCCCAGAGCTTCCAGTCGATGCTGGAATTATTAAAAACAAAAAAGCGGAGAAAGCATTCGTGGAACTCTGGAAAACGCCACTGATAAGGATCTTTTCAGGGCTATTCCAACTTCTCCCATGAAAAGATGAGCTCGAAGTACCAAGGTTTGGGTGTGGATTTGCAGTTTTCCAGACTCTGGGGACTTGGAGCTTGGAATAATCTTTTGGCTTTCTTGCACAGTGTAAGAGGGACCAAAGCTCCAGCAGCAGGAGGCACCTGGAAGCTGCTGGAGATGAGCATGGGGCTGGTCCTCTTTTCCTGGACAAGGATGAGGCCAATGTCCCAGGGATGGTCACAGCCCCTGGAACGGGCCCTGGGGAGCTTTGGATGAGTTTTGGTTTTGCTCTGCAGAAATCCACAGCTTCTCCTTGTCGCTGGATCCATTCTGAAGAGCAGCAATACATGGAAAATGGAATATTTTGCTTATTAAAGTCACTTGGAGAATTGCAGTTCCGAGGTTGGCAACCAGAGCTCGGAGAGGCTGAAGGAGCTGGAGAGTTCATTGTTCCCCTTTTCCAAGAGAAACTTCCACGTGTGCCAGCACTTTTATTTATAATGCTCAAATAAATGGAGTCCATTTAAAGGTATTATTGAGGGAGCAGCACTTCAAATATATCATTTTTATGTTATTAGGCTGCTCGGAGTGAGGTGTCCTACTGCAGGCAGATAATCCATCCCCCTGCCTGGATTCCAGGCTGGAACTTACTGGAAGCTTTGCACCACAAGAATCTGAGCAAAGGGATTATTTTCAAGGAAAGAAAAGGGAGCTTGAGGAAAATAAGGCTGGAAGGCAGAACCTCAAACCACGGTGGAGAAATTTCCTGACAGCAGCTCCACGTCTCGTGACCACCTGATGGCTCCTGAGCTTTTTTGGGATTTCAGCAGATGCCCAAAGGGGAGCTCAGCTGGCTGGGAAGGGTTTGGGGTGGGCTGCACCTGGAGTTGGGGCCGGCTGTCTCCCTTCCTTCCTTCCATCCATTCTTCATTTTGTTGGAGCAAGGGAAATCCTGAAGGAATCCAGACGTTCTGAGAAGATCAAATGATTCCTGGTGCTGGTGTCCTGTCCTGGATCCATGGTGGGAGGGAATGCTGCTGCTGGGACAGGAATGGGGCAGGGAGAGGCAGAACAAGCAGCCAGATATTCCAAGGATCAGGAGAGAGGGGACATGGACTTGTCTGGGAGGATCCTCGTGTCCAGCTGAATTCCCTGCAGCCAGGAATTCCCAGGGGCTGATTCTGCCCTGTGAAATCCATGAGATTATTCCTGGATAATGCACGTGGCCCGTGAATTCCTGATGGAAGAGTGGCCCAGGGCTGTGGCACATGATAAAGAGCAATAATTAATTCCCTGTGTGTTTCCCCATTCTAACAGATGCAGAAATCAGGATTCAGCCCTGGTCAGAACTACCCAAATAACTGCTGGAATCTGGCAGGAAAAGCTTTAAAAAAGTGGGAAGAGAAGTGATGTTGTACCTGGTTTTGCCAGAGAGGAGTTAAACTCCAGCCAGAGGGAGCCACAGAATTAAAGAGAGGAGCAAAACAAGATGCAAATGTGTGAAGTGCAGGGGAGGGGATTGGAAAATTCATTTAATTCCCAAATCTTTGAGAGCAGGGGGGGTCTGAGGAGCTGGTTCTGGTTTTCATCTGCTCCTGGTGCAGCCTTGTCCAACTTCCTCCAGCTTTTCCATGGATCTCAGTCCCTCAGGAGCTAAGACCAAGCCCAAAGGTTTTTTTTAGCCAAAAAGGGATTTTCATGTGAACATTGGAAACTTAGGAAGAAACTCTTCTATCTTGAGCTGTGCATCTTGGTGTGAGGCTTCCAGGGAACTGCACCAGTTGGGTACTGGAGGGGAAGGGGCCTGGGAGATGGGGGAGGAAGGTTCTTCTGGAGGCTCTTGGATGAGCTCTGTGTCATTGGAAGAGTCCTTTGGTGCTATCAAGGGAGTGCCTGCAGGCTGGGGCTGGGATCTGTCATCCCCAGTGCGGTGCCCAGGCAGAGGAAAGAGCAAACGAGGTGAAGGAGAGGAGGAGGAGGAGGCAGAATCCCAGATTCCGGGTCAGGGTATCCAACCCCAGGATTTTCCAGGACTTTTCTTCCAGTTCTGGTATCTCTGCAGCTGCAGGAAGGACCCATCCTTGTGGCACGGCTCAACTCCTGTCTGTAAATTCCAATCTCATTGTTGCTGACAGCAGATGTTTAATCTTTAGGGAATATCAGACCCTGGTGGCTGTGCTGGGATGGTGGGAATGAGATGGGAAGCAGGGGTTTAATGGGAATGAATGGGCTGGGGGGGATTGCAGCTCAAGGGAAGCCTTGAGCATGTCTGAGAAGCCAAGGGGAATTTATCCACTTAAATTTATCCACTTAAATTTATCCATTTATCCACACAAATCTGCCTGCAAGGGTTTCTGCAGAGAGGATTCCTGGAGCTTTTGGGTGAGATCCCCCTTTCCCAGAGCAGCTTCCTCAGCAAATCCCGGGCTGTGAGCTCGGGGTGAGGACCAGGCTCCCCAGGACAGCTCTGGAGCTCTCTGGATTTGGTGGAGCTCCTTTCCCAGCACCTGGGGCTGTTCCCAGCTCGTTCCCAGGGCAGCTGCTGCCCTGTGGAAGTTTTTGGAGTTGGAGCAATGTCCGTGTGTGAAATGGGGCTTTGCAGGAGGCGTTCCCTGGGTTCAGCTCTCCTCCTCCTGGAGCTTTCCACAGGTCTGTGACCTCCTCCCAGTGCTGAATCCAGCACAGGATGGGGATGGGGAATGCTGACAAACCCCAGACCTCGAGGGAGTTTGGGATCCAAGACATGAGGAGCAGCCCTAGGTTTGGCTTTGGCTGCCTCCACCTCTCGTGCCCAGGGAATCTATCCCAAAAAGCTGCAGGTCTGGAAAAATCTGCCTGTCCCTTCTCCCTGGTGTCCTGCTGGTGAGTCCCCCAAGGATTTCAGCTGGAGATGTGGCACTGCTTCCCTCATTCCTTTCTCCAGGATCTGGGACTTTCTGAAATTCCAGTTTCCCTCTCTGGTGCTGCAGCTCCAGCTGATTCCCCTTAGCCATGCAAAGAATAATTAATAAATGAGTTTTCCATCAGTCCTGGAGGGGCTGTGGCTTTTATCCTGAAGTATCCCAAGGCTCAGGGTGGGTTTTTCTTTCCATGGAGGATAAAGATAACTGATTTTTCTGAAGTTTTGTGGTTTTCTGGTGTATCTTAGTGCCTATTCTCTCCTCTCAGTGATAACAGCAGAGCACTCCATTGCATTTTCCTTTTCTCCTCGAGGGTTTGCTGGAATTTCGAGGTTTTATGGCACCTCTGCTGTCCTTGCCATCTTATCCTCTTTTTTCCCTTCCTTGTTTTTGGCCTCAGCAGCTGCAGATCCCCCAAAATCCTTGTGAAAGCTTCACCTGAGCCAAGCGGGAGCATTCACAGAGGACCACATTCCTTAGGGATGGATTTAATTGATACAAACTTCAAATTTGGTGCACTTTGTACAGATATTCCCGAGCAAATGGTTAAAATAAGGAAAAAGTGAGGGAACAGTAGTTTGCTTTCCCTGTTACTATTTTTATTTTCCTTTTACTGTGTGGTCACAGTAAAAATTCTCCTCCTGGAATCCCAGAGTTTTCTTTCCCTCTCACCCTGATTTAGGGCAAAGGTTTGAGCTCCCCCCTGCTCCTGGCTCCTTTGAGTGGGGGAAATGAGGAGGTTTCTTAGGAATATTCTGTTCCCTCCCTGTCTGCTGCCAGTTGGCATCTCTGCAGCCCCTCCACTGCTGCATATTTGGGGATGCAGGAGATTCCTCCTGCTCTCTGAGGTTTGCTCGAATTTCTGTCAGCTCCTCTGGGCAAAACCACCCGGGTTTAATTGGGAAAAGCCACCATGGAGCTGAGCTGTGTCTGGTCGTGTTTGCTTGGGAAGGAGCAGCCTCTGCCTTGGGATCAGCTGTGTTTTGTCTGGGAGCTGCAGCAAACAGAATGATTTGGGGTTTTATTTGCATTCTGCACATCCAGCCCCGTGGAGTGCTCCAGGGTGGCATTTTTATCCCCATCCAGCTGCTTGCAGCTGCTTTTCCTGCTGCTTGGGCTCCCAGATGTGCTCAGCAGCTGCATCCAGCCCCAGTTGTGGTTCCATGGATCCCGCTGGGAGGGTGGCAGGGACAGGAGGTGACAGGGACAGGAGGTGGCAGGGACAGGAGGTGGCAGATGAGGTGACAGAAGCCTGAGGGGCTCTCTGGAGGTGTCCCCTCCGAGCTGGATTCCTGGAGAAATCCCCTGGGGTGATCTTGCAGCTCCTGGGATCCCTCAGGAATGGCTGGGGGCTGATCCCAGCCTTGGTGGTCCTTTCCTGGGATGGGCACCTGCCAAACATCCATGGATTTACTGGTGTGGGTTGGGGTTGAGCTCCAAATGCCATTCCCAGCTCCCAGAGTCTGGAAAAACCCCAAATTCCTGCTCTGCTGAGTCACCTTGCCCAGGGATCCTGCCCTGAGGTGGTTCCTGCCTTAGGAGAGGGATCGGAATGCTCCCAACTCCTCTGATTAATTGGAGGGTGGATATTCCTGACCCAGGCTCCAGGGAATTAAACAACCAACAAATTCCACGTGGTGGATTCCCACGAGGATTCCAGCACCTGATTCCAGCCTCCAAAGCATCCAGAGCAGCTGTAGGCAGGGAAAAGGCAGGGGAGGAGCAAACATTTCCTCAAGGAAGGATTGGATCCAGAGGATGGATCCGGATCCAGACGAATTCCCGGTGTGGATGAGCCCTTGGGAAGCCTGGAGGATTGGTTTAGATTTTGCCTTTGGATCTGAGCTCTTCTTTTGGCTCAGTTCCTTCCCTGGAAAAGATGGATCTGCTGATTCATCCCCACGAGGGTTGAAAAGCACAAAGATCATGGAATCATGGAATGGTTTAAGGGACCTTAAAGCCCATCCAGTTCCAATCCCAACACCTTCCACGATCCCAGGGTGCTCCAAGCCCCACCTTGGGCACTTCCAGGGATGGAACAGCCACAGCTTCTCTGGGAAACCCATCCCAGGGCCTCCCCACCCTCCCAGGGATGCTTTGGAATTGGGAATTGGCTTTTTCCCCGTTCTTTACCCCATCTGGGATCTGGGGGTGCTCTGGGTGTTCCCCTGGCTCTGCTGATCCACACTCCACGTGTGCAGTGATGGGAAGCAGGAGGTGGAATGACATCACCCCACCCTGCAGGAGTTTCATCCCACTTGTCAGGAGCCAGCCTTTCCCTTTTCCTTTTGTTTTTCCTTCTTTTTCTCTTTACACAGAGTCCTTTTCCAGAACGGACAAAGGATGAATCCAGCTTGGAAAGTCCTAAAAGAGCCTCACTGTCACTTCTCCAGCTTTTATTTCCCTCTGGCTTCAGCTCCATCTTTTTCCAATTGCATCTTCTCTATTCCCTATCTTTGATTAGAAACAGGACCTTTTCCAAATCATATTTAGGGTTTTAATAACCCTGAATGCATCCTCCGAGCACAAAAAAAAAGAAATAAATAAAATCCTTGTGGGAGGATCCCAGGTGAATCCTGGGTTCTTGGGAGCCAGATATTCTGTGCTGCTGGCTGGGTATGGCATGAGGGGTGCAAAAAGGAATTTTCTTCCTTGGAAACTTTCTATATTTTAGGAAAAAAAAGGGGGGAATGGCTCCACAGTGACAGAGAAGCTGTGGCTGCCCCAATCCTGGAAGTGTCCAAGGCCAGGTTGGATGGGGCTTGGAGCAGCCTGGGACAGTGGAAGGTCCCAGTTTTTTTGTTTTCATGCCAGGAATGTAAATTATTAATTTTTGACTGTAATTCTGTGAAGAATGGGAGCGGTGAAATTCCTCCCATCAACTTTTAATTAATTTTGGCAAGAAAAACAAACAGTTTTTCAATGGAATATCCTCAGTTTAAAACTCTTTGCTCCTCCCGAGGGTGTCCATAAACCTTCCTATTAAAATGTTATCAATTCTGGAAAACTTCTCGTTATTCCTTCAGTCTTCCCTTCACCTGGAGCTGGGTGTTTGTTGGGAATTTGAATGTGTTTTCTCCCCATCACCACTGAATGAATAATCCAAGGTTTTTTTTTCCCTGAGCTGCCGAAATGTGGAGCAGGCTCAGGTTTTGTCTTGTGGAGCAAATTCCCACCAGGAACAATTGGAATCATGGAAGAGGGATCTGATTTCTTTCCATAGGGCTCTGAAACTGTGCCAGCCCCAGCACCTCCTGCTTTATGGGCTATTTATTTATTTTCAGGGCTATTTATGGGCTGCAGCAGGATCTCTCTTTCTTCTCTGAGATCTCTTCCCACCTGGAATTCTGAGCCACAGGAAGGCCATAAAATGTCTGTAACTCCTGTCAGACCTCCATGGTTTGTAACGGGACCTTTTCCCCACCAATTCCAATTTCCATCGCTTGTGGTCACTGGGATTTGGGTTGGTTTTTTTTCTCCCTGGATAAATCGTGCTGCACTTCCCCGAGCTTTTCCCAAATCCTTGGCATGGCCACAGCTCCATCTTTTCTCTGGGAAATCTTTGTGCTGCTCAGCCCTGTGTGGTTGGGAGCACACGGATCAGGACTGTGTCTCAGGCTGCAATACAGGATGTGACCAGGAGTATGGATTCTATCTGGGGCAGTGATCCTTATATCCATGGGAGATATCTGCTGTCAATGGAACATCTGTTAAACCAGCTGGGACAGTGATCCTTATATCCATGGGAGATATCTGCTGTTAATGGAACATCTGTTAAACCAGCTGGGACAGTGATCCTTATATCCATGGGAGATATCTGCTGTCAATGGAACATCTGTTAAACCAGCTGG
>VZTT01057567.1:2175-17930 GCA_013400855.1 Buphagus erythrorhynchus | reverse complement strand
TTTGGGTTTGTTCTCTGTAATACTGGATTTCTATTTTCATTTTCCTATTAAAGAACTGTTATTCCTATTCCCATGTCTTTTCCTAAGAGCCCCTTAATTTCAAAATGATAACAATTTGGAGGGAGGGGGTTTACATTCTCCATTTTAAAAAGAAGCTCCTGCCTTTCTTGGCAGACACCTGTCTTTCAAACCAAGACACACTGACAGGTTCAAAGGGAGCTGGATCATCCTGCAGGAACCCCAGAGCTCTGGAGCACATCCACAAAACTCTTGGATGCCCCCAGGCCTTGGCTGTGCTCCCATAAAACTGGGAATGCCACGGGCTGGATCACTGCTGATATTCCAGACACCTCCATCCCAAACCTGTGCAGCCTCTTTGGATTCCAGCCTGGATCTTGCTCCCCAGGAAACCTCTTCTCCCAGATTCCTAGAGAGGGGGAGAAGTTTCCAATCTCCCAAGTTCAGCAGGGTTTTCTCACCTCCAAAAAATGCCTGGAGTTGAAATGTTGGCGATAAAAGATTTTTCAGGGCGTGGGTCCCTCTCCTGAACTCCCTGCTCATCCCAAGGAGCTGTGTCCAAAGAAAAATGCGGAGTTTAGAGCAGGGGAAAAAACAAAAAAATAAAGAATTTTGCAGCAGAGAGAGGAGCTGCTGCTCTCTTCTTCCAGCTGATCCATTTGTGCTGAGTTCCCAAATATTTCTGAAGGATGACAACCCGGACAAGGTGGGAAGAGCTCAGCACGTGAGCAAATGGCTCTTTGATCTGTGTGGTTTTAATAAAATTGGATTAATGGCATCTCCAAAACCTATTCCTGGGCACAGGATTTTTGGGATTTTCCCCACGAATTCAGTGGGGAAGAGCTGGGGAAGTGCCCAGGTTGGTGTTGGGCTCAGAGAGGAATTGTCCCTCTGAGTTTTTATCTGGTTTTGCCATAATCTAAATCTGGTTCCAGTGCAGAATTCCATCTGCGCCTGCTGCTTGCAGCAGGGAGGGAGCACATCTGGCCAGATGTGCTGGAAAAGCGTTTGCAGTGCAAGCCCAGCTGTGAGGGCTGCGATGGTCTCATCACCTTCGTGGTGGTGATACCCAAAATATCCCAAAAATGTCCAAAAATTCTGCTTAAAAATTGCCCAGGATCTCTCCCCTTCCTTCTGTCATGGCCACAATCCCCACAAAAGGATTTTCAGGGAAGGGTTTCCAGGGAGAATCAAGGAGAAAAGTTACTCTGTGCTTTGTGCTCTGCTTTGGTCTCATCGTGTGGTTTAATCCAAATGTCTCTTTTGGGATCTGGAGGGAACCTTTGCAAGGAAAATGGGAATTTCTGAACTCAGCAGCGTGATGATTATTAGGAATCCTGGATAATGGAAATGTGCTGGGTACTAAATAATTTAATTTATCAATCACTGAGTAACATAAATCAGTGTTCACTGTAAATCTTTGTCCTGTCACTTTCACAGACCTTTTCAGACTGGCTTTGAATTTGGCTTTTTCCTCTGGATTCACTTGGAAAACACATTTTCCCAAGTGCCAGACATATATATTTTTTTTAAGGGTAATTCAGTATTTTTTGAATAAGTTGTAGTGCTTTAAGTGAAGAATTGAATGGTGGAAAGTGTCCCTGCTCCTGGCAGGGGGCTGGAATGAGCTGAGCTTTGTTCCCTTCCAACCCAAACCATTCCACCATTCTGTGGAGGTGAGGTCATAAAAAGAGCCTGGACTTTGATCTCGTTGCATTTGGCTGGAATCTGCAAATCATGTGGAGGTTAAACTTTTCCAGAGTTTGGATCCTTTGGAGCAAAGGCTGGTGGTGACCCTGGGAGGGAGCAGAGATGGGACCTGCCAGGATTGGGCTTCCTGAAGTATTGGATTTATTGGATCCTAATTTTTTTAGGATCAGCAGGTTGGTGTGACCCCAAATTGCTGCCCCAAAGGGGGTTGGAGGTGACTTTTGGAGCAGGGTCCTGCTCTCCTCCAGCACATCCACACGGTGTCCACACCACTCAGACATTCCCCTCCCACCCTGCCAAATTTCCAGCTGCTGCACATGAATGTTGAAGTTGCTCTGAGCTCGTTGTCGAGGCAGACAGCTGGTGCTGTTGGAATATAGGTTTGGATGGGGCTCCTTGGGATGGGAATGTCATTAATGCCTTTGTGTGAAATACTGAAATTAAATGAAATTAAATTAAATTCCTCCTGTGCACCCCGCAGGATTTCAGCGCTCGGAGTTCAAGGGGAAAGGGAAAAATCCCTTTAGTGGAGCTCTCAAAGTTGAGCTCCCACCAGGCTCTCACCACTTTGTGACCTGGGCATTGTGAGTGTCTGAAAATCCTCCTGAAATTCCAATTTCCTGCTCTTTATTGCTCGGGGAACATTCAGCCTAATTGGAGTCGGTAGGGAAAGGGCAGAGTTAAGATGATGATGATGATGATGATGGAGCTGCTGGGATTGCAGCTTTTCTGGGGCTTTCAAATGAGGCATTTCCTGGTGTCTCCTGGGCTGTCAGCAGGTTCCTAGAGCTGGAATGAGTCGGGATAAAACTTGGGATAAATCCCTTCTCTTTGCTGGATGGGCTTTCCTCACCTTCCTGCAGGGAGCAGTGGAAGGGGAATTGCACCAAGAGGAAAAATCCTCTCCTGGTTACAACCAGAAGGTGAAATCTGGATCTCAGGGGAGTGGGAATTGCACCAAGAGGGAAAATCCTCTTCTGGTTACAACCAGAAGGTGAAATCTGGATCTCAGTGGAAGAGGAATTGCACCAAGAGGAAAAATCCTCTCCTGGTTACAACCAGAAGGTGAAATCTGGATCTTAGTGGAGTGGGAATTGCACCTATAGGGAAAATCCTCTCCTGGTTACAACCAGAAGGTGAAATCTGGATCTCCAAACTCTTTCCAACCCTCGGCATGTTGTTCATCATTCCCAAAATGCTTTCTCTAAAATGCAGGTGCCAACTCTTGGCTGCATCCCCACAACTTCCCCCTTAGCAAGGTGGGAATTCTGCTGGCAGGGTGGGATGTGCTGGGGCCCTGTGACAAATATTGGGGTGTGCAAAAAAAAAAAAAAAGAGGGGAGAAAGGAAGGAAAAGCCCACCTGCTTTGTTTTCAGCAGCCCTGAGTCCATTGTCTGTCCTCAGAACATCCTGCTCAGCAGCTGAGCCCTCTCCCCAGGGCTCTTCCACACCCCCTCTCCTTCCTGCAGCAGAACGTGGCTCTGCAGATGCAGCTTGTTTGCTTTGTGGTCACGGATCTGCAGAGAAATTTAAAAGGGAGTTTAAAAAAAAATATATCCCCCAACTTCTCCTTCTCCTTTTTTTTTTTTTAGGTTTAGGGGGTGGAGTCACTCGGTCTGTTCGTCTTGGGTTTCACCAAACTCCAGGGTTGGGGTGGGAGGTGAGCTCCCAGTATGGAATCCCAGACTGGACTGGGTGGGAATGGGGCCTTAAAGCTCCTCCACTTCCATGGGTTCAAACTTCCTCCCTCCCTCCCATGGGTTGTTCCAGGTTGCTCCAAGCTCCATCCCTTGAGCTCTTCCAGGGATGAGGAATTCCCAGCTGTGAGCATCCAGGCGTGGGGAAGGAATGTGGGCAGGCAGGGAGGAACTGGGAGATGATTCCAAGGGAGGAATTGCTCTCCATGGGCAATTCCTGTGCAGCTTCCAGGGCTGGCAGCGCTCCTGTGCCTGCTCCTCCAAGGATAATGCACTTGATGAGGATTTTTGGGATGGGAAAGAGCAGGATTGTGGTGTGGAGGCTACAAAACTTCCAAACTACACCCAGGGTCTCCCAGGGCTGGCAGTGCTCCTGTTCCTGCTCCTCTGAGGATAATGCACTTGATGAGTATTTTTGGGATGAGGATGAGCAGGATTGTGGTGTGGGGGCTTCCAAACCACACCCAGAGAATCTCCTGACAAATGAGTGGTGTCCCAGCTCCCCTTGGAGCCTGTTTGGGTTTGGCATTCCAGGATTGCAGCCTCTGGAGCTGCTGCCCCAACAGCACTGAGCATCCAGAGGCTCAGGAAAGCTTGGAAGGAGCTGCCAACTGTGCCAGCCTTGTCCTGGCTTCTCCTCACCCCTCCTGGCACAACCTCCCAGCAGTGGAAGGGGATGTGAAACTCCATCTCTCCACGCTGGAAGTGCTCCTTTGGGAATGGGATGAACGGCAGAGCTCGGAACAGCCGGGGAGCGCCTGTGGGATGGCACAGTTAATGAGTGCCCCACTCATTCCATGGATGTGCTGGAAGTTCAGGACATCCACTGGTGGGAAGTGGGCGAGTGGAGATGCTGTCAGGAGCGTGGGGCTCCCTCCAGGACCACCCAGGAATGCTCCATCTTCCGGCAGATGTGGCTGGAGATTCCCAGTGCTGCCAGCCCTGCTGAGGATGAGTGGGCAGGAGGGAGCGATCCCAGGGGCTGGAGCTTCCTGCTCGCGTCACAGGGATGCTGGGTGGGGAGGCAGGAGCAGGGGTGTCGGGATAAATAGGGATGGAGCCTGGACACTGCTGTGGGAGCTGCAGCTGAGAGCCTGGAGAGGGATCTGGGAGAGATCTCCAGGAGAATCCCAAGGGATCCCATCGCTGGGAGAGGGAATGACCTTCCAGGTGAGGGAATCTCCCAGTTTGCTGCTTGTTTCCACCCCCCCTGGAGCTGGAATTCCTCAGGAGGAACCTTGGAGTGAGCCCTGGGCTCTTGGGGTGGTTCACAGTGGAGTTTTCCCCATCCTGCTCATCCTCCTAAAAGGAGGAATTCATCCTTATCCATCCTCCTCCTCCCTTCCAGGCATCTCCAAGGCCATTCCTGAAGGGAGCAGGCAGCGAGGGGAGCTGGGGTTGGCACTTTGGTTGGGTTTGGGTTGGTTTGTTGGTTTATTTGTTTGTTTGCTCCCAATGGTTTTCCTCTGGTTCCAGCTGGAGCCTTGCCCCGAGCTCCAGGGGTTTTTTTGGGGGGGAATCAAAGGAGCTTTATGCTGTGAAATGCAAATGTGAGGGTGCCGTGCAAGGCAGGCTGAGGGCTTTGTAAATTTATGTATTTATATTTATAAAAGCCCTTTTATTTCTTTGGAATTCTGTGGCTGAGCTGCTCTAACAAAGTGAGCTCTGATTCAATCTGTGGTTCTTATCCAACCTGCAAACAAGGCTGACTTCTGGAAGTGCTTTAAAACCCATCAATTCCAGCAGGCTTTTCCTCTCAGAACTCATTACAGCATTTTCCTCCTTTGTTTCTTCCTGAGTCCCACACTGTAACTCAAGTATCCTGCCCTGGGATGCATCTCAGAGGTGAAATCCCTGGAATTCTGCACGGGTTTCCTGCTTTGTTGCACTAAACGAGTCTACTCAAACCCTTGGTTCTTTGGGGATTTTTATTCCAGTTATTTTAACTAATTTTACATTTTTCACATCCCTTTTGTTGCCTGGTTTTCCATCTTTTACCTCTGCAGAGGTAAAGTCATGAGAGGTATCATTATTGCTGGGATGAGCTTGAAGGTTCATTATGGCTCAAGGAAAACGAGCTGGGTTTTGTCCTCTGATTTACTGTTGCACCTGTCTTGGCTTTAAAACAAATTAATAGGGAAAATTTAATAAAAGCTGGGAATCTGGGGCATTATTTTAGGCCAGAGTGGCTGTGAGGCAGGGCAGGAGCTGTAATTCCAGGGATGAGCTGGAGAAATCCCTGGGTGTGGGGGGAGAGAGGAATGGATTCCCAGAGAAGCTGTGGCTGCTCCTGGATCCCTGGAAATGTCCCAGGCCAGGGCTTGGAGCAGCCTGGGACAGTGGGAAGTGTCCCTGACACACGGCAGGGAAGAATTTTGAGATCCTTCCCACCCCAACCATTCTCTGAACTGGAGACAGCTGCTCTGTACTCAGGGCTGGAAGTGGGAAATTGGGAATTTCAGGCTTAGAAACCAAAGCAGACTGGTAAGGGATGGATCCCCGTGGTGGGAGCCATAGGAAGCTCCTGTTGGGAGCAGTGGGATGCTGAGCAGCAGATGCAGCCAAGGTGCTGCTCAGGCCCTCAGCCACATCTCCCAATCCCATTTCCCTCCCCTCTGGCCATTCCCTGGGAGTGAGAACTGCCAGGGATCCTCCTGAGGGATGCTGTGCCTGCAGACAGAGGCTGGGAGTGCAGAGGTTTTCCAGCAGGCTCTTGTTTTCCCACAGTGAGTTTTTGTTTTGGTCTCCTCGTTCCTTGTAGCTCGAGTTGTGTGCTGGATTAGCCACAGGTCTGATCAAATCTGGATGGGCTGGGGAAAGTCAGAGGGATTTTCTCTCCTTGGGAAAAGGGCCTGGCTCAGATTCAGGTGCTGTTTTTATCCCTGATGCAAAGGGACTCGTGGTCCAGCTCAAACTGTGGCAGCTCCTCGCATTCCCTGCATCCCAGGAAAAGGTTTTTGTACAAAATGCTGTGGGGTTTTTCCTTGAAGGGCAAATCTTCCACCAGAAAATTCCTCAAAAAGCTCTCGGGGTTGGGATGGAATGTCCCAGCCTTGCAGTTCCAAACTCTGCTGGGAAAGGGGGAAGTGGAGCTGGTGAGCTCCTGACTCACCTGCCTGGGGGGGAATGGGAAGGAGCTTCAGAGGTGGCCCCAGACCCTTTGGAGGCAGGATCCCTCCGAGCACCCACGGCTGCAACTTGCTCAGAGTTGGATTTATCATCTTTGAACTTTGCTTTTTAATCAGAACCCCCCCAGCCCTGTCCTCCACCCTGGCAGGCTGGAAAGGCAGCTCCTTTTTGCTCCATGCAGTGATTAAATCCCTTTGTGTGTGTGTGGAGAGGAGGGTTTTCATCACAGGTGAGTTCTGGGGATTTGAGGAATCCCCAGAATTCTGGGAATCTGATTTTTTTGAATTCTGGGATGTGATTCTGAGGAAGTTTGGAGATCCTTTGCCCGAGTTACCCAGAGCATCCCAAGGACTCCATGTGCTTGCCTGGAGCTCTGAGTTATGGTTTGGAGTTAGAGCTTGAGGTTTTAGCAGATGGGTTCATCCAGAGCAATAAACACAACAAATAATTCACAGACACACCAAGTCCCCAGGGTGCTCCTAAAGCCCTTCATCACTGCCTGGGGCTTTTCTCCCTCCATGCTAACGAGCCTTTCTGTTTTCCATGGATATTTTTCCTCTGCAAGGGTGCTTTGACTCAAGAATTCTGGATTTAAAGCGTGACAGAGTCAGGCTTTGAGGCTGCAGAGCAAGTGCTGCTCCTGTCCCGAAAAATTTCTCAGGAAATCTGAAAGGGATTTTTCTCAGCTGTTTGTGTCTCTGGGGGTGAAATTAGGTGACCTATATTCCACGGACAGGGCTCATCCCAAGGCAGGAATTTCGCTCCTGATGAATAATAATCAAATCAAAAAGGAGGAAACCACATCTGACTCCTGATCCCGCTCGGACTCTGCCCGTTCCCAGGAGCCAGCGTGACTAATGGGATTGCTCCAGGGCAAGCTGGATGTTTCACTGGAGTAAAAATAAAATCCAGAAGCCCAGACTGATGCGTGTGACGTGAGTCATGCTCAGGCTTCTGCTGCTCCAGCCCTGCTCCGTGGGATCAGACAGCAGATCCCTGCTGAGCTCCGTGCCAGGGCCAGGAAGGGCACAAAAGTCCTGGAAAAATAACTGGGAGGTGACTCTGCTCTGAGGCCGTGGCTGGAATATTGGGGTGTTATCCATGTTTTGGCACAGAGGACTGCTCAGCTTCTTTGTGATCCCAGTTTTGGGGTTTTCCAGCTGCTTTTCCAGGTTTTCCAGCCCCAGATTCCCAGCTTTTTTTAAATTTTACCAATTAATTCGTTTGCTCCTTGCACAGCCACAGGCAGCGTGTGGCATTCCCACCTTTGCAGGAGGTGCTGGGGCTTGGAGCAAGCTGGGATAGGGAAAGTGTCCCTGCCCATGGGACAGGAGGAGCTTTGTGAGGTCTTTTCCAGCTCAAACCATTCCATGGTGGCCGCTGGAATGGCCAAAGGCAACTGGGATGACCAAAGTGTGTGCTGGCTTTGCAGGGAATTGTGGAATTGGCCAGTGGGGCTTGAGCTGGGAATGGGAAGGATGGGAAGGGATGGGAAGGGATGGGAAGGGATGGGAAGGATGGGAAGGGCAGGGAAGGGATGGGAAGGGATTGGAAGGGATGGGAAGGNGGTGTGGTACGGGAAGCGCAGGGAGGGGAAGGATGGGAAGGGATGGGAAGGATGGGAAGGATGGGAAGGGATGGGAAGGGATGGGAAGGGAAGGGATGGGAAGCACTTTTCCCTCTCTCCATGAGCAGCAGTGGCTGATGGAAGCACAGAGGCACCTCCCAGACCTTGGCTCATTCTCCAGAGGTGTCCTGGTTGTGCTCCAGGAAGGATTTCACCCAAAATAGACCCAACCTGGCTCCAAGCAGAGCAGGAGCCATCCCGAGCTGGGGCTTTGAAGGCTCGCAGGTCATTTCACACTTGGGGGTGAGGACTGGGCCAAAGAAGGGAAAATATCCCAGATTTCCACCCAAAAGCAGGCAGGAGTTGATGTCTTGGACCGTGCTGGGATTGAGTCACTGAGTTTGGCTCCAGGAGAAACGAGCTGGGATCACAGTCAGTGCAAACCAAGCTGGATGAAGGCACAGGGAAGATGCCAAAAGTGGGGAAAGGTGCCAAGGTTTTGGAGGGGTTGGGCTGAATTCCTGCCGGGATGGAGCTCCCCTCCATGAGGGACAGTGACCTTGAGGGGCTGCTCTGGGGTGACACCATTGAAATGTTCTTAGGGAGCACGATTGTCCTCCTGTTCTTCCCATAAAACCAGGATAAAACCCTCCCAATAACTCTGCTGGGGAAATGTGTCTCGGGCTAGATAAAAATGAAGTTTAAAAAAAAAAAAAAATCCTTCCAGTAGTTTTTTGGTTGTATAACACTGAAGGCATCACTTATTTCTTGCCAAACCCCCTGATAAGACCCCTCTGTGTTTTTCCTTTTAATTAAAACAAGGCTTTTTATGTACAAATAAAACATTGGTGCCATATTTTTCTTTTATGGAATATTATGTCATGGCAGGATTTGTGGCTGCTCCAGACACTGAATTCCCAGCAGGAGGGAAGTAAATCTCAAGTGCATTCTCCAGTCATTCCCTCCACCACTCCTGATATAAAGAGGCCCAACGCCTGCTCATAAATATTCCTGGTTTTCCGGAGGATCCTGGATGCCTTTGCTGCTTTAATGCTTTGGATTAAGAGCTGCAAGAGGGACATAAATTTAATCTCTAGACCTACAGAAAGGAAAGGGCTCTCTAAGTTTCAAAATATTTTTCTTTGCAATAAAACCAGCAGAGTTATTGATTGGAGCTCCTGGGACTTGCAGGGTTGGGTGTTTTTTGGTTTTTTTTTTTTTGTTTATATTTAATTTTATTTTAGTTATAAATGCCCAGGAGCAGGGGATGTTTATTATGTGCCAACATAACCCCAGCCAGGGCTGCTCCCAGTTTTTGGGTGGCATTTGGATTTGCTGTCCAGGAAATGAGGAGAACAGGAAGAAATATGGGAATTTTGTGTGGGTGACACTTAGGATCTGCAGCAGAAGGCCTGGAATGATCCAGCTCTTCTTGGTGGCCTTCCCCAGGGAAGGAAAAGAGAAAACCACTGGACAGGAGTGAGAAATCTGTGGGATTTTGGGAGTGATTAGGAGATGGAGTCAGCAAACCCTGGAAGCGTTTATCAGATTAAAGGGAGCCGTGACTCAATTTTGGGATGTTCAAGATGTTCATTCCTCCGTGGGGAACCTCCCACCCTGCCAGGCAGGGAGAGCAGAAATCCTGGGAGCTTGTGGATGTGATTCCTGCAGGTTTGTAAGGAAAACTTCCCATTGGAGAGGGGCTGGTGGCAGTTCCTGCTGAAACCTGGACTTTGGCATCTCGAGGAGTTCCCTCCTCACCCATGGATTTGTTGCATTACCCAAATTTATTTGATGGGGGGGGGGGTTCCTGCTGTGCCTTGTGGGGTCTCAAATATTCTAATTCCAGTCTACTGTTCTAATATTCACACTCCCAAATATCCTAGTGCCTGATCTGGGCATTCCTGGGCTTGAATTCCAGCCAGTTTGCTGCAGGGATGTCATTTGCAGAGCTGGCACCAGGAGAGGTCTCCTGACTTGCAGTCCTAAGGCACTTTCCACCTGCCTTTCCATCTTGGCTGCACTTGGGAGGAAGGAAAATCCATTGTTTCCCACCCCCCTCGTTGTTCTGGGGCTGGAATGTGAAGGGTCCTGGTTTCCCTCCCAGGAAAGGGGGACCTGGAGTGTTCCTGGTGTGGTTTTTGGGGAGTCTTTGAGCCTGGCCCCCCTCTGCTGCTGGCAGGGTCTGACTCCTGCCCAGAGCAGCTGCTCTGGCCCCTCTGCCCTTTCTCCACGAGCTTTTTCCAAGGGAAAACTCATAAAACACAAACTCTTTCTGCCCTGCTCCCCTCATCTCCTGGCTCTCCCTGGCTCTGTCCCCAGAACACATTACTGGGTTTTGGTGGAAATGCTCTGGGAGCCCCCCCAGAGTTTCCAAGGGGTCTCTCACCCTCTCAGCTCCCTGATGCTGCCTGGGCTTCCTCTCCTTGGATTCTTTTTCTGGACTCTTCGCTTGTCCAGCTCCTCTTATCCCTGATCTCTTTGCTTTTCCTCTCTCAGCCTCTTCCCCCATCAGTATTTCTGCCACCATGCTCTCCTTTCTCACAGTTTCTTCCCTCTTTGGAGATTTTTGTTATTCCCTTCTCACCTTTTTTTTGTTCTTGCCTTTCCAGCTTGGGGACAATCTCTACAAATACCTTTGAAGTCATTTCATCTTCCTTGCTCTGATGGCTGCAGCCAGGATTGGGGCAGTTCCAAGCAAACTTCCCAGAACTTTTCCATAACTTCCTTTAACCCTAAAGTCCTTTATTGTCTCCTTATTTAATTATCAAACTTCCTGGGTCGTGGAATCCCAGAATTATTTGGATTGGGAAGGAACTAAAGCTCATCCAGTCTCACTCCCTGCCATGGGATAACCTTCCATTATCCCAGGTTATTCCAAGCTGGAATTTTGGGCACTTCCAGGGATCCAGGGGCAGCCACAGCTTCTCTGGGCACCCTGTGCCAGTCTGTCCCCATCCTCCCAGCCAAGAATTCCTTCCCCATATCCCATCTAACCCTGCCCTGCTTCTTGGACTGCTTTGTGTTGGCCAAGCTTTGGCCTCCTGGAGCCTTCTCAAAGTGAAAAATTCCCTTCTCCACATGAAAAATCCGCATTAATTGTCAAGGAGCTGATATAGGATGTAAGGCCAGGGAGAAGCTGGGAGCGAGACAGAGTCTAAAAGTTTTGGGATCAACATCAGGCAAGGAAAGGGAAAGGGGAAAGGGGGAACAATTCCACACTGAACACGTGGTTGCTCTTTTGCCTCCTTGTGCATTGTCAGCCCAGTGATTTACACAGGGTGAAATCCATTCCAGAGCACGAGAGCAGATGAATAAATGTGGGATTTTGGACCTGCTTGAGCAGGTATTTGTCTCTAGGATGGCTCCCTAAAGGTGTGGCCTGTGTTTTGTGGATCAGCCACTTTCCAGGAGCAGTGTGCTCCGTCCCTGACACGGATCTGTGGCATCAGCAATTCCTAAAGCAGCTTCAGAGCAGGGAAAAATGTTTGGCTTGGAATTTTATTTTTTTTTTTTCTGGCTCCGTCCTTTTCAGTGTCTATTTTTTAACCTAAAGTACATTCTTGGCTCGGCCAGGAAGGCCAACCAACTTTTCTTTTTATGATCCTTTATTTGCCAAGGATATTAAAATGTATATATTTGTATATATATCTATATATTCCTAGAGGAAGTTGCCAAAGCAAACTGTCCTCACTGTGTGTCTGCTCCTGGCTAGCTCTGCCAAGGAGCAGCTCTGGATTCTCCTGCTAATCCAGCCCCCATCTGGGACAGGAGCAAAGGAATGGGAGCAAAATCCAGGTGTTGCCAAAAACTGCTGAGCTGGCACCTTCCCATCTCATCCTAGGGCAGGGAGAAGTGGCAGTGTGGGATTGGTTGATCACACAGCTTGGGAATATCCAGAGCTGAGCATTCCCAAAAGATCATTGCCAAATTTTGGAATGTCTCGGCGGGCAACATCTCAAACCAACCCCGAGAGGATGCAGGGATTGAGGGGATGGAATTCCAGGGATTGAGGGGATGGAATTCCAGGGATTGAGGGGATGGAACTGCAGGGATTGAGGGGATGGAATTCCAGGGACTGAGGGGATGGAATTCCAGGGATTGAAGGGATGGAGCTGCAGGGATTGAGGGGATGGAGCTGCAGGGATTGAGCGGATGGAATTGAAGGGATTGAAGGGATGGAATTCCAGGGATTGAGGTGATGGAAGTCCAGGGACTGAGGGGATGGAATTCCAGAGATTGAAGGGATGGAGCTGCAGGGATGAGAGGATGGAATTGAAGGGATTGAAGGGATGGAATTCCAGGGATTGAGGGGATGGAGCTGCAGGGATTGAGGGGATGGAGCTGCAGGGATGAGAGGATGGAATTCCAGGGATTGAGAGGATGGAATTCCAGAGATTGAGGGGATGGAATTCCAGGGATTGAGGGGATGGAGCTGCAGGGATTGAGGGGATGGAGCTGCTCCAGGCTCAGGCGGGTGAGTCACGGCCCCTCTGAGTCACATCCATGATTTCATCGCTGGAGGTTCAGGCTGAAAGTGCCCCGAGGAGGAGATTGATGACCCTGGAAGTGCCGAGGAGTGGGAGTGGGATGTTCATGGGGACTGGAGTGAATCTCCGAGCTGGATGAGCCCCACACGTTTCGGGATGTGCTGATGTCATCGTGCTGACAATGTGTGCTGGAAAGAAAAGCTCCAGGCTGCAATCTGCAGGTTCCTGGAAACTCTGAGGAGGATTTATTGTTCTGTGCCGCTGAATGGGGCTTTGCATCCTCCTTTCCCTGCGTTATCCCGAGGTTTCCATGTGTGCTTTCCGTGCTGGAGGAGCAATGGATGCTCTGTGCAGCTCCAATCCCTGGGGATTGGAAGTTTGAGAACTCCCAGGAACAAATTCCCTTCCTGAGCAGCCTCCTGAACCCCCCAGCCCTTCCTGACCCTTCCAACTTCCCTGTGCCTGCAGCCAATTAACGAGCCTTTGGGAGCTCATCCCGTTAATTGCTTTGTGGGGTTTTTGTGGGGTTTTTGTGGGGTCGGCTTCTGCTGCTCCTGAGGTTTTCCTTGGCTCTTCCTGCTGGGAACACCTTGGGGCAGGCAGAGCACCACGCTCCAGCCTGCTGAGTTCTGCAGAGAGCATTTCCAAAGAAACCCAGGCTGTGAAATCCCATCCCTCTGCACCTGCTGGAAAAGGGCTGGGATAGTCACAGGGAGGTGGTAGCTGAGCAGTAAAAACAAGGATTGGGATAAAGAGCAGAAGCTTCTGTGCGGTTTTTTCCTGGGATTTCTCCACATTGTGAGGGGAATTTGAGCAGCCCCATCATTAGCCTTGCTCAAAAATCAGGGATTTATCAAAATGAGATACCTGTGGTTTTCCCAGACCTTCTCAAGGGCAGGAATCTGGGATTGCCTCTGTCTCCACTCCATGGACAATTCCAAGAGTTCAATCCCTCTGCCCCAAGACCCTGTTCTGGCCTCTACAGCAAAAAGCAATAACAAAAAAAAAAAGTAATGAAGGTTTGGGGAGCTGCTCTGGGGAGATCTCTCTGGTTTTTGTCAGACACTGAGAGCTGGGCCTGGGGCTCTGCTTTAAACCCGATACAATCAGAAACAGCCCCAGAAAAAAAAAAAAAAANAAAAAAAAAAAAAAGGCTGGTTAATTAAAGAACTCCTTAGTGCAGCTCAAATAAAAGCCAGCAGCTCAAAGCCAGGGGATCCTGGAGGAGATAAAGGCACCGGGAGAGGTGGATGCTCCGTGGCCTCGGGCATGAACAAAGCCCAGAGCAAAGCCAGATGTGGGCTGGGCTGGCCCCGCTCCAGATGTGCGGGCTGAGCTCTGCCTACCTGGGGCTGCAGCTGGAAGGGCTGCGGGGACCTGGGGAGTGCGGCCAGGAGGGGGAGATTCCGGGGAAATTGGGATCAGAGTGGGAGATTTTCAGGAGATTGGGATCAGAGGGGCAGTGCCAGGGCAGGAGGGGGAGATTCCAGGGAGATTGGGATCAGAGGTGTGGAGGGGCAGTGGCAGGGCAGAGGGGGAGATTCCAGGGAGATTTCCAGGGAAATTGGGATAAAAGGGGCAGTGCCAGGGCAGAGGGGGAGATTCCAGGAAGATTTCCAGGGATATTTCCGGGGAAANGGGGAAATGTAGATCGGGATGGGAGAGGTAAAGGAGACTGGGATCAGAGGGGCAGTGCCAGACCAGGAGGGGGGGATTTCCAGGGAGATTTCCAGGGAAATTGGGATCAGAGTGGGCAGTGCTGGGCTCTCCAGCTGCTGTTCCTTACAGAGGGATGGGAGGATGGGATTTGGTCCTGCTCTTTTCCCTTGGGTGATGCTTCTCCCTCTGTTCCTGTCATTAATTTCTCCATCAGGACCTGGGGGCTGTGAGGATCCCAAATCCTGCCCACTGTGTGTCCTGGGGATCCCTGCTGATGGATTTGGCCGTGGCCTTGGGTAGTTTAACTTCAGAAAAAACTCTGGAGCAAGAGGGGCTGCACAGCCCTTCCAAACTCGAGGCTTTTCCTCAATATTTCCCTTAGGAACTCCCAATATTCCTACTTGCTGTATTCCTATACAATCCTTTAGAATCCCACTGCCTGGAGCTTTTTCCTGCAGCAACTCCCTCTCCTTTGAACCCAAAGGTTCCCAGCACTGTTCGATCACTTTGGGAGCTGGGTGAAAACTCCTGTGGTCCTTCCCATTTTTCCTGGCCTTTCTCCTGTGTTCTTGCTGGAAAGCTGCCCCCAGCTCTTCCACCCTTTGCTCTGGGCAAGATGTGCTCAGTTCTGTTCATCCTGAGCTTGCATTTCCTTCCTCACTCTCCACTCCTGACCCCGAAGCTTTTGGAGAACCCTTTGTGAAGTGTGAAACGATGGGAATCCTGAGGGGCTCTGGATAAACCTGGAGCAGCAGCCAGAGCACAGCAGGTACCAGGCAGCCCCCAGCTGCCATTCCCAGCTCCCACTCCTGGCACAGATGGAGCAGGAGCAGCTTCCAGGGAAAACAGGAGGAGGAGGAGGATGAAAAAACCCATTTGGATGTGAAAGCAGAGGAGTTGTGCAGCTCTTCCCCCAGAACAAAAATAGCAGCTCCAAGTGCCTTCAGAGCAGTCCTGGCACTGCTCATCCATGGATGGGAAGCACATCAGGTATTGTGCCTGCTCTGGAGCAGGCAGCTGTTGTTGTGTCCACTGGAATCGTGGCAGTGAACACAGAGCACAACTCCCCTGCTGCCCTGGCATGGATTTGGGTCTCTCTGCAGTAAATCAGGCTCCAGGGAGGGCAGTGCTGTTAATCCATTTATGCCAGGCCTGCCCTGGCTTTTCCACGTCCTGTGGGTGGTTTTTGACACCCAGAAAATGAATCTTTGACATGAGTCTGACCCAACGCCCTGGATTTGAAAGTTGGGATCTGGATGCAAACTTCCCAGCTGCACCCCCTCATCCCTGAGCCCAGTCAAACCCAGTCTGTGAACCACCCACAGGCTCCAGGAAAAGGGGATTGAGCTGAGCTCAGCCAGCACTCAGAGCATCCCCAGCCCCTCTGCCCTGCCCTCCGTGGTGAGAGCTGAGCACTCCGTGGAAATCTGCTGCGTTTCCCCAGCCTGGGCTCAGCTGGAGGTGGGAACAGAGTCAGACCTGGC
>VZTT01057562.1:12641-23275 GCA_013400855.1 Buphagus erythrorhynchus | reverse complement strand
CTATGCAGAGTATCTGTGCAAGAGGAATTTCTACATTTTTAAGTGAGTATCTCGTGTGTTGCTTTGAAATCCCTTATTGTATCTCAGACACAGTATGATTAAACCACCTACATACAGTCAGTAGATACTCTCTTCATTTTAAATGCTTTGTGTTCCTCAAATCCAAAGACTGAATTAGGTGTTATAATGCACAAGGAATGTAGAAACCATGAATGTGTGCTAAGAGAATATTCATGATTCTGTAAATAGTACAGACTTTTGGTTTTGGAACAAACATACCTGTAAAAACAAATGACTAGGGAGCACATTGTCAAATGAAGGACTAAGGTAGACTGGCTCTATCATTCTTATACCCAGCCCCCTGAAAAACATGAAAAAAAATTCAAATACTCAGTTTTATTTTAACAGTAGTCAATTAAAATCATGATGCTTACAAATAGCACCTTGAGACAACAATCTTACAAAAATGAAAGAACAAACAAGAAAAATACTTTATGATTTTGTAATATGATATTCTTCAAAATTACATCATTAAGTTGAGTAAATCGTGGCAAAAAATGCATTACATAATATATTGGAACCATCTCTAAAATTGCATAAAGCCAATTTCTGGTTCTGTACACAGGATAAACCAAGATGTAATCCAAGCCTTGATACTGTAAAGAAATGCATAAAACCAGACCTAAACTTCAACCCATAACTGCTTTTGGCTAGCCATGTGCATGCACTACGGCACTGGCATGTGGTTTCCTACTTAGATTTTTCTCCATTTCCTAAATTCCTGAGATTTCAGTCAAATTACTATAGAAATCCTATATGAAAAGCCTTGCAGGAACATTGATTTGCCTGCAAAGCTATAGTTTCAAATTAGAAATCACCTAGAAGTTTTAAATGTGGATGAAATTCTGATGCAGATTTGCTAAACCAATATACCAGGAAATGGATAGCAATAAAGGGAAAACCATGAAAAAGCAACACTGAGTCTACAAACAAAACATTACTAAAGAAAACGAGTATTATTTTGCATATGTACTGGACAGTCCAACGAGAAGGAAGGATATGAGAAAGCAAACTTGCAGACACCAGATTTAGTGTTACATATTGCTGCTTCGTATCACCACCTCAACAGGAACGAGTAAACGAGAGGAATAAACCATATGTTTCATCAACAAAATAGAAAAGCAAGTAATCTTGAAATAGGTAACTACTTTGGCAAATGTTAGTTATTTTTTTTAAGATATCTGACCTTATCTTCTGTCCTTCATCCCCCCAAAAAAAAAAAAACCCAAAACAGGCCTCTACAGATATTTTTAAAAGATGGAGAAACTGACAAGGCTGCACTTCTGTTCCACCCGCAGGGGGAAGTAGTAGAACACAATTTACCAAAAGGAAATTTTGCCAGAGTGAGAACATTTGTCAGTTCTGTTTGATATTACTGAACTGAATAAGCATAAATTATTAAAAAACTCCCACTTAGTTCCTCACGTAAATTGGTATCTGGATCCCACTATGAAACTAACAGGTTCCCAAAAAATATTGGAAATCCCAACATGCAAAGCCATCTTGTGACTTTACATAGAGTATAAAATAATTCAAAGTGTTTTCCCATCTTCTTACTTCCCTTTGCAAATTTTTACACATAGATTGCAATTACTATGGACTTACTTCAAAGGACCACTTGAATTGAAGATTTCACTGCGACTGAGTTCTGAGATCCCATTTCCAAGGAAAACTTTGACTCCATCAAATTCTTTGGCTCCTCTTTTGCATTTCCCTTCAATATCTGAATACACTGAAACCAAATCTCCGGCTTTCACAACTGCACAAAGAAAAATGGAAAGCCTGAAATCATTATGACACTTAACAAAACACTAGTGACCAAGTAACTTCAGATTTTCAGTAGACTAATTACTTCAACACTTCTATCATACCAAACTTCACACTTTCTAAATGTAATCAAAGAAGATCAACTGATATAAAGCTTGAAAGTTTTACACAGTGAATGATGGCTACCAAATGACTGGATGTACTGAGAGACACCAAGCTGCAAGTCAGGCACTGTATCTTGTTTTCTAAGAAGCTACACAAACCTGCACTTTATTTATCATGGCAGGGTCAGCCATAAGTTTTAAACACACACTTCAGGATCCAGTCCTCTGTGTGTGCTCCAAGCACACAAATACATGAAACACTGCTCACCCTTACTGAACAAAGACAGGAGCGCTAAATTATCTAATGACCTCTCAATTGCTACCTAGAACATAGCTGTAGTTCCTTCTTCTCTAACTATTTATTGCTTTGACACAAGTAATTATATATTCTTGTTCTGGTCTAGATCTCTTCCCTTTAAGGGAACTGCTGTTCTCAATAATCCTCTTAGAGAATTTTATATCTCCAATTAAAACCCACCAGATCAGTGAAGTATGTAAATATACACCAAACTCTACAAGTGTTATCCTACAGACTTGACAAACTTTCAGAGTTAGAAAAAGGATGGTTTAGCTGATTTTACAGAAGAATGAACAAGCACTGTGTGTTGATTGGATGAAAAATATGCTTAAAAATTAAGGCCTTTTCTGATAGCAATAAAAAAACTTCCAAAATTGCATTTCTGAGGTGACTGACAGGCTGGAGGAACCAGAACATGTAACAAGAATAGTGACAACTCAGCTTCCCAAAAATTTTTGGAATCATACTAAAGAATCCTTTTTTCCATTTTCAAGTGGCCTTCTAACTATGTCCAAATGCCTTGAAATTCTTAAACTCTAATACTTGTTGGGTAGCCCTTGAAAATATATTTTTTACACAACGTGACACAAAACATTATGTGATTGCTCAGTATTAATGTCTGCTTAAACTTCACTGAACAAAATCCTGCAGCATTTTAACTCTTCCATCAAGTATATATCTCAATGTTTTTTGCAGTATTCAAACATAAATGATTTTATTTCACTCTCTGCTGACAATCATCCTTTCAAAGTATACTAGTCCTGCACAGAGTTCTTAAGCTTTCTGTAGATTATACCAGCATTCCATAAAGGTTAGAGTTTGATTAGTTAAATTAAGCTCAAAGCCCCCAATCATTAATTTACCCTCCTTTGGATTGCAAGTTTAGTGATTAAATATGTGTCCTTGCTGTACTATTTTTTTCCCTAGTTAGACCATCTGTGCTCAATACAGCCTTATTATATTTGGCATCAAGTGGGTAGTGTGCCCTTTTATTTTATTTTCTTATCTGCAATTCTCCTGAAATGTTCCATAAGTTTTATAGTATATTTATTTTCTTTGAATTGATGTTACATGCATAATTACATGCAGCAATTATGATAAATCACTAGCTGACTCAAAGAAGGATTTGAATATTTATGGAGTTGTCTAAATAAGCAGTTTCAACAACTGCTATGCCAATATACTTATTTCATTATCAAGCCCTAGATGGAAAAACATTCCTGTTCAGTGAATTGGACTTAAACACTTAAGGTTTTTTCCTGAAAGGAAACAAAGTGACTTGATAAATGCTCTCCTGACTCATTTTGTCTAATAATAAGAATCAAGATGATCACTAGATCTCATCACAATAGAATAAGGTGAATCATCCAAAATTATACTGGTTTTACATAAAGTTAATTTGACATTTAAATAACAAAAATAGGTTGCTGAACAAAAAGCATGCATATGTACTTTTTTATCTTGTCTCACAGCCATTGATTCATAATTTCCATTTCTTAAGAATCTGACATAAAAACTGAAGATTTTTCTAATCAATGAAAAAAGGATTTTTACTACATCTCTCTTACCTAAACAAATGAATTGCCAGTGGAGTAGAAAAAAAAAATCTGGGTTTTTTTATATTTGTCAATTAAAATCTAACAGACCCATGAAGGTAAGTGGCTTTGTGACTGAGTGAAGAAATAAAAAATCTCTATCTATTAATTAATCAAGATAAACCTAGTCACCATCCAGATGTGGAAAACCATTTATTTTTTTTACAAGACTGCAAAGCAGCCAACTTTATAGTTTACTCAACTTCACATC
This sequence comes from Buphagus erythrorhynchus, assembly GCA_013400855.1. Lineage (NCBI taxonomy): Eukaryota > Metazoa > Chordata > Aves > Passeriformes > Sturnidae > Buphagus > Buphagus erythrorhynchus. The sequence continues at coordinate 19,240 of VZTT01057562.1, read as the reverse complement.
CATGTTAACAGTTACAGCATTCAGTAATAAAATAACTCTTACAAAAACAGGTCTTACTTTGAAAATTCTCTTTAAAAGTATTTTGAAATGAAAAACAAGAAATTGAAATCCTTGAGAACCAATACTTCAGCTATGAATTATATGGAAAAAGGAATTTAAAACAGGCCATGCCAGTGAGAAATAATTACATATAACTTACTACAAGCAAAATGAAAAATAATGAAAATATTGGGGAAAAAAAGCTAGAAAAACTTTAAAAAGTGCCATTAACCATAAACTACAATTTCAGCTGAGAATAGAAAACAATTTTGTGTCATTCTTAATTCATCTATTATCCAAGGGTGACACTTTTTCTACCAGCTTTACAACTTAATTGGGTGTATTTAGAGAACTCTTACATCTTGAGGTGGATACAATTCCAGGGACATAAACATGTGCTCCTCGAAGTACTGCATATCCACACTGGGCTCCAATTATGACTTCAGATGCATGTTTTTTTAAATCTCGCCTAGAAATACAAAATGTCATTGAGTGAAAAAGATAAGTATACAGAAAGAAAAAAGCCAAATACTCCCCAAGTATATCCTAGTTCATAAATACGGATTTTGTCAGATATAATAGAGAAAAAGTAGTTAACTATCATGTATTACATTTAAAATATTTCTTTTAGTGCCACAGAAATCAAAGAGAAGAGTCGAGAAGAAAACTAATCCTCAAAATAATGCAGATTCTGGCACATTCTGCCACTATTATGAACCTGACACAAGAATACAAATTATACTGGGACGGAGAAATAGTCCTCTATCCCATCCTATGCCAGATGATTGTGAAGTGATGTTTTGTGTTTAAAAACTACTGAGTAACTCTTGATTCCACTTGATTTCTTCCAGTGGAAGAAAACCCTGCTGTAATTAGCTATAGTTCTATATTCCACTGCAATAGTTCTTCTATCTACCACCTCTGGCTTTCCAGGGAGGATGCATACATGTCACTTTTTCCCTATAAAACATTAGTCTTAAAAATAAGAACAGAACTCTATGTTTTCTTTCATTTTTAAGGAACTAAAACTCTGACCTGGTTAGTATATGGAATGTCCACCAGATCATAATACAAATGAAGTTGTGCCTCAGTTATAGTGAGTTAGTTATCATAACTGTTTAACAAGGAATCTGTAAGAAAATTGCGTTACACAACATTTTAAGGCTAAAGACTGAAAATTTCAAACCTGGGTCCAATGACAGGAATTAATAAAATGTCCTGAAGTTTTGGGTGCTCGAGAACTGGAACATGTAGTCCTTTAAATTGCTGTTTCATTAAATGAATATAATTAGTAAGCACTATTAATAAACCTACTATTTCAATACTTAATTAAACAGAAAACCGTTTTTTTCATTCATTATTTACAGCTGTAGAAGACAAAACACAAAGGTAGTGAAAACAGTTAAAAGCAGCTGGGAAATAGGTGCAAGAGGACATTACATATTAAAACTACTGATATAAAAGACTAAACGTTTAATAAATTCAGAAATAACAAGACCACAAAGAGATTGACTGAGAACTGACTTCAGGGAGTGGGAGAGCGTTCTGACACTCATAACCCTATCACTGGTTTTTGCTTTCTTCTGGAAGAAGGCTGAGTTGTCAGAACACAGAACATACAGTGACACCACCTTAGAAGCCTGGGTGTATTTTCTGTTAACTCTTAGATTTTATTAGTTATAAGCCACTGTTTAACTCTACTCATGTATTGCTTTTCTTACTTCATAGGCCAGGCTGGCAATACTTTTCATTTTTCTTGTCAACTCAAGTTTGGGTACTGATAGCTATGTATTTAGCTGAAAAAAAAGCCATTTTATAAAGGTTCCTGGATTTAAACAAAATTATGTCTTTTCATCTGAGATTCTAAAATATAACCTTAAAGCATGTAAAACTATAAATCAGTTTGCATCTAATAAATATTTTCTCTTAAAAAAGAAACAATCCATTATCATACTTCTGCTCAAAAGTGTTATGTGATTTCCTTTTCTATCTTGTAATTACACTTGAAAATACAAGAAGCTTGTGAAAAGTTAGTCTTAAGCCAGTTTTCAGCAAAGCCTTTTCCCTTGAAGCAAAATATAACCCTGCAAAACCCATTTCCAGATTTCTACGATCAAGCTAAAATTAGCAGAACTCATTACCATCCCAGCCAGCAGAACACTGTCAACTGCCTCTGCAACACAGAAATGTCTTGGCTCCTGTCATGCAAAAGCTCCCTGTACACCCACTAGCATTAGTAATTTACTTAAAGAACAAGATCTTTTTAGACAGAGTAAAGATCTAGGACACAATTCCAAAATAATACATTTCTTAAACATAATGGTTTGCGTATTATCAGATATACAAATGTTTAAAGTAAAAATCCAGAAAATTATATAAATATTAAAAACAGATTTAAAAACAAGAAAATACAGTGGCTCCAGTTTCCAAAACATACCAATTTTCTCACTTTCCTAAACAGTTTTTCCAGTGAGATATACAGGCATTCTCCTTTAGTCTTAAATACAGTGTTCTAAGCATGCTGTGAGCTACCCTTTTTATCTGTCATCTTCTTTTATGACACCTTTACATTACTTACCATAGCAGTACCTCAATCCTATCAAGGGTTTGGATCTACCATAAGAAAAAGAGTTGGATGTCTTTTCCCTCTGTTACTGCCTTTCCTGGAGGGATGAGATGAGGGATACTGGTACATAATGAATTTTCATTTAACGTTTAATGCTGACAGGAAATCAGTGTGGTTGTATAATGTTAATACCACTGGATTCATTGAGGTAAGGTATATTTTCCAGTAATGAGAAGGTCTCATGTTCAGATGAAAGATGAAATACCCTACTGTAACAAAGAAATTGCACAAACCTTCTGGATCTCTTCAAACAGCAATTTTTTCACATGTTTCACTGAGGCCAAGTGGGTATTTACTCTTACAGTTGTAAAAGCTGGTGGATGAGACAGATGACTTAACAGAGATTGGTATTTATTCTCTGCCTCCTGTGTACCTAAAGCAGTGATAAGCTGAAAGTGAAAGAAGAGATTTTATATTAAGAGATTCACATAGAAGCCTCTTGCTCAATGCTAAAGAACTCCACTAAATAAACATTCCATAGAAATGGAGGGATATGATTGCATGGTGTGCAATAGTGACAAATGTCTATGTCTGGAAGCCTAATTCCACTGGAAACCTCAAATTTTTCAAAAAATGCTTATGGGAAAAACAGCTCTATCCCGTGTAAACAGTTTGCAGCAAGCATCAAAGCAACTGCTAGATAGTTCTCTGCTACTGTACATAGACCAGCCCTAAGGAAATGGAAGAGTAAATTCAAATCTATGAATTGGTAACCTTCATACTGATAAAAATGTACATTAAAAAGCAATTTTTTTATCCTTGGCATTAGGAATTAATAGATTGTCTGTAACATATATCTCACTGTGTTAAGAGAGTATTTCTTGTCAATACTGTGTGGTTAATATGTGCTTAATTATCTATGATCCACTCTTCAGTAGGATCCAAATCTGAATTCTCTGATTTATATTCAATNCTCAATTTAATTTAAAAATTTCTATGCTACTTTGGAGCCGATGAGCATAAATACTAATTTTATATTTTAAATATAAAAATATTTTATATAAAAAATGCTGTGTTTAATGTGAAGACAATATTTTATTGTAAGGTTATAAAGTTACACAAAAATCTATTATTTTTTGATGGTTAGGGGTAACTATGTCACATACCTCATTATTTCTGAACACTTTGGTGAGATACTCTTCAACTTCATATTGGAAAGCAATTTTAGGGAAAAAGGACATCTTCCTTCAGTTTTTAAAATCTGCTGGAAAGGAACTGAAATAAGCTAAGTATTTTCTTCATTATTCTTATCATATTCTCTAAGTTTATAAATGCAACATAAGATGTACCCACAAACTAAGCTGTTGGTTCTGATTTTTCCTATTTTAATAATGCAATTTTATTGCATCCAAATTTCCAAATATTGGTCAGGATATGGCTGTAACACTATTCTCAATTACAGAAACTCTTCTGATCCTTAAATCTTGAAGCTATCTGGTGAAAAAAATACATAGATAAAAGGTACAGGAAATTTCAAGATGTTGCTTTAATTCCTCTTGAAAAGCCCAGCTATAAAGTCTTATTGTTGCTCAGTCCTGGCATTTTATTCTTTACCATTTTTCTCTGTAGGATATAAAATACAGTTATCTTCCCAAATGGTATCTGCCCACCCCTCTATTTGTATTTTGAGAAATTATATACACTTCATTCTGAAATGAGACTACCTAAAACTTTAAATTTGCTTACAACAACATAAATGGAATGAAAGAGAGAACATCACTTTATTCCACTCATAATAAGGAATTTTGACTATTGAAATACATTTTCATTGTACTAGAGAGATCAGAATGTTTGGTATGTATTTCATTTGAATAAGAGTCTATTTGTCACTTTTATCATACAAAACCCCTGATTTATTTTTTTAATATTTCTGATTCAATTAAAATCTTAATGCTAGAAGAATGTGACTTTATGTAGACTTACTTTTGAGTCCAGATAAAGGCAAAGTTTCATGGGTAGGAGTTTCAAAGCCTTATTCACAACATTAGCAGCTATTGAAAGAAAGAAACTGCAATTGAATTAACTTCTTTTTATAGTCTTAACAAAATGCCAAGAATTTACCCCCCTATTGCCACGAAAACTAATATAGTACAACAGTGCTACAATCTAACAGTACTACAACAGTCGATACAACTGAAATCACCAAAGCTCAGTTTCAACATTTCAGAAAATGTGACCTATCATGTGCTTGTTGTCCTAGAATGCCTATACTACAGGGGAAAAAAAGATCCCCATGTGATCCACATTTGGAAACGGTTTTCTTCAGAAGCATAAAAAACTAGCTTTAAAAAAAATCCCACACTTCTGAATTTTTTAAAGAATTGGAATCCTGAAAATAATTAAGCAGACATTTACAAGCCCTATGTGTGACTTCAATATCGACATTTCGAAGGCCATCTTCCAGGCTGGGGAACACAGGTGAAGGGGACAGGACAGATGCTTTTAAGTCCAGCTACAGCAGGAAGCCAGGCTGGTAAGGGACACAGCCCAGCGCCCCGTCAAGTACAACAGTCACACTTCAAACATTCAGCAGGAGGCACGCTCGTACCTGAGCGGTTTTTTTCTCCAGACCTGCTGTGCCGTACACCTCGCCTCAGAAAAGGCATGACAGACTTTTAGAAGAAAGCCACTGATTTTCATGTGCCTCTGCAGGGAACTGCAGCGGGGAACGCGATGCTGGACCAGGGCTTTGGTCTAGCTACTCACATGAACACTGCGAGCAGTCACACGCAGCCAGCACCAGAGACGCCGAGCAAGATTTTCAAACCTCCCTGCCCACCCTTTCCCACACAAGGAAAACGACAGTCGGGTCATTTGTTGTAGGGAGCCGGAATATGGGAATCCCTCCTTTATTCCCTCGCCCGCCCCTTATTAGAAACATCAGGGAGCGGAGAGGAACGGGACTGGCAGCTCTCCGCAGCCCCCCGAGGCCCTGCGCCTCAGCCCAGAGGTACCCGGGAGCGGCCGCACCCCCGCGGGACGCGCCACCGCCACGGCCGCCTCAGCCCCGACAGAGCCCGAAGCACACACGGGCCCCAGCCGGACCCGGGCCAGCACCACAAGGGCGGAGCACGCCGGTGCCGATGGCAGCGCCGGGCCGGACCGCGCCCAGCCCTCCCGCGGCGGCGGGCACAGCCAGCCCCACCGACCCACACGCACCTACCGCCAGGGCCCGCCGGGCCCGCCTCCTCCGGGGCGGCAGCAGGAAGTGCCGCCTGCAGTGTCGCCATGGGAGCCGGGCACGCCGCGCCTGGGCACCTACCGCGGCACGGGGAAAGCGGCAGCACAGCCCGCGGGGCGCCCCAGCTGATCGGACAAGACGTTGCTGAAATGGCTTCTTTTTCATTTATTGTTGTTTTCGGGTGTTCTGTGAAATTTTGCCGAGCGGATCAAAGCAATAGGCTTTGTACTTCCACCTCTTCTGCTCCTAAGTGCCCGCGAGCTCGCTCGCTAGGGCGGAGCCGGGCCCTTGCTCACTGACCCTCCCCAAGGTGCTGCTGAGAAAACCCGGTGGGTACCCACGCAAGAGCTCTCGGTACAGGAACCTGCAGCACTGCCCTGAAAGCGAATTCGCTGCTTCCACAAGTTTTACTTTCCACAAGAGCAGCGCCTGCCCTGAAACCCTCAACCCTTCCCAACGGCAGAGGCCGTGCGGCGGCCACAGCACCGCCGGGCTGAAGGACACGGGGACGGCAAAGGCACCGACCACCGCGGTGGAGGCCTAGCGCTCCTGGCGGCATTCGTCCCTTGCAGGGCGGCTCCGTCGTCCCGAGCGTGCGGACCGCAGACCCCTCGGCTTTCACCAGCCCCGCCGTCTCCCCGCACACACGCTGCTGCCGGCGCCGCCATGACAGCGTCCGCGGGCCGTGCGGCGGGGCAGGGCCGTGCGGCCGTTAGCGGGGCGGGGCCGCGTGCCCGCCCCTCCGTGTGCCCG
>VZTT01057559.1:789-11127 GCA_013400855.1 Buphagus erythrorhynchus | reverse complement strand
GTTCTGTCCTTACCCTTCTGCTAACGCAGGGACTCACATGATAACATGGCCAGTCAGTTCTTGGTGACAATCCAGCTGAACACTTTAAACTTGTTAAATGACTTTTTCTGCTGGAACAGCTCAGGGAAGCAGGTTTTTGCCTGGGTGCATGAGGTCTGCAGCCAGGGTGAGGGAAAATGCCAGAGGCTGTGTGGTCAGGAGAGGAAACGAGGTGGTTGATTTATGTACATTTACCTTACTATGGAACTAAGCCATTAATGATTTCAGTCCTTCTGCCACTGTCCAGCATCCTGTCATGTGTGTGTTACAGTTGTGTCATGGGATGGTACAGCCCAGAGCCAGGCTGGAAAGCCTGCTGTGACAAGCTGAAGGACCAGCTGTGTCCCCTGGCAGCCTTATCCCTATCTCTGTGTCCCACTGTGGCTCTCTGGGAGGCTGTGGGTTCAGCAGGCAGGGGGTTTGTGTCACATCTGCTCCCTGTGACGTGGTGCTGCCCTGGCTCCTTGGCCACTTGGACAGAGAGGGTGCCCAGCCTGGAATTAAAGGTGGCTTCTTACCTGGATCCTTCTGGTGATTGACCCTGTGATTCTTCACAAGCAGAGGAGCTGGAGCATGAGTACTGGAAAACACCTCTGTGCTGAATTTAGAGACTTCCTAGGCAGGGATTGAAGAGATTAAATATTTCTTCAGATTTTTAGGAAAAGTTACCATATTTCTAGAGATCCAGATGTATTCTCCCTTTTAGTCACTTTAATGACAGTGAGCATTTATTATTTGGATTGTCAGTTTTTAGGGACTCCTTTTTAGTGGGAAACATGAAGAGCTATTGTAAGAAAACCCCAGAATGTAGCTGAGCTGATTCTGAGGGCTGACTTTTGTCTGAAACACTACAGGAGACTTTGGATGTTATTCAGCAGAAGTTGTGTTAGCGATTCAGAGCAAAAGTGGCAAACAGCCCTTACAAAATACACATTTTTCCACTTAATCATTCTGCAGCTGGTAAGAATTGATTTTTAGTGTTAAATATTGGGCCTGATTTATCCTGTGCAGTGTGCCAGTTTCATGCTGGTGCAGGACTTGTTCTCAGAAGAGTTGTACAAGTATATATTAACTCATCGATGAGTCAAGCCCAAAACGTCATAGAAGAATCCTCCTGTTTTTTCACAAGGGACATATTGACATACACCTCTGCAGCAATTATGTCATGTTAAACTAATTTAATTCCCCAGAAAACCTGTGTTCTTATACAATAGGTATGTTTTTCACTTTTGATGGATGGCAAAAGATACGTCTTTATTTTTATGCCCTATCATTGCACAATAGGATGCTGCATAATCTTCTGCTTGCTTCACGTTGACATTTTATTTCATATAAAGTATTTCTGAATAATTTATAATTAAAGTGCTTTTTTACCTTTTCTGTATTGGAACTTCTGTAAAAGCTATTGCATGTTGGTCTATTGCATTCACTACTGAAAGGAACATCCATTTTCAATAATATTTGCAGGCCATTTCAGGGAGCTGAAAAAGAGAAAATGGTTTACAATTATGATCAATTCTACACCAGTCATAGCCATATAAAAATAAGTTAATCTCTTAATGTCTATAATAGGAAAGATGCAGAAATAGATGCAGGAATACAATGTTTGACACCATTCCCCCCCAGAAAAACCTTTCTTGTGTTGTATCTGTTAAATACTGTCCTATTTCAGTTGCCTCAGGAAATGAGAAATGTGTTAAGGACACATTAGGTTGGTTAGGAAGGTTGGTTAACCTTCACATTAGGTGAAGATTAGGACTTCACTAACCACTCACCTCTGCTTGTGAGGTGTCTGCTTTCTCTTTTCTCCTAGGTTAAGTTTTAAGCTTCTCCTCCTCACTCAGTGTTGACCTGCAGCAAGCACAGACACACCCTCATTGGCATCAGTCTGATGCCAGATTGTGCAACAAGTTCATTGGCAATAAAAAGGTGAGGCTTAAACCTGGGGGTGAAGCATAATTTCTGATGGGAATAATTTCTTGTTGTTCCCATCCATTTATTTTCCATAATGTGTTTTCAGCACATCCCAAATACATAACTGCATTACAAGCTTTTGTTAAGAAATGATGAGGAACCATTTAAAATTGTGAGGACATGTCAAGTGTGTGCATCTCCTCAAACAGCTAAGCTTGAACAGCACAAAGAGATCCCCACAGATGTGCTAGCCATAGGAAACCCAGCTCAGAAATGTTGAAGCTGATGGCAGATGTGGGCTGACTCTGCAGTTTGGGCAGAGGTGACTCTGGTGTTCCCTGTGCACACCCAGGTTTGATGTTCCCATGGGAATATTGGGTGGGATCGTTTGGGCTCCAGACCTGTGCACCCCTTTGGTCCCTCGGGCTGCACAGCAGTGACACACCAAAGGAGTCCCCATCTCCTGTGGTGTGGCACGTTATTCATGGCTCCTTGGAGCAGCAGCTGTGTTAGGGCTCCAGGGCACCCAGGGATTTTATTAATCTTATAGAAAACAGTATTTAAACTGCTGCAGAATTCCAGGTTAGCTGCAGCTTTTGGATCAAATGTATTTGTATAAAATTTACCTTCTCCTAAGCTAATGGCACTTCTTCAAACCCTGTGGTGATGATATAACTGAATCAAGAATTCAGGAATTTCATTCTTGGATTTAACTGTTGGGTTTTTTTTCAAAAAAGACCAAGCTAAAAAGAGAAAAAGAAGGAAATCCTCAGGGAAGTCCTTTGTTTTAGCCAGCACTGTGTTTTCTGCATTTCAGAGTAACAGTGAAAATTTAATCCAATGCTGGGTGCTGAATTAGGTGTCAGTGTGGGGCTGGCAGAGCCTGTCTGGGCTTGCTTGGAGCAGCAGCCTCTGCAAGCAGAGAGATTTCTGTGGAGCAGGGCATTTTCAGATATGGAACTGCTGTGTCTCAGTGGCACCTTGGGGCTCAAAATTATGGTTATGTTGGTCACAGTAAAGCAGCTGGGTAGGAAAATTTATAAAAACAAGATTAATAATTATTATTAATTGTGATTAGAGTAATTAGTGAATGCCAGCATGGCTATTAGCTCTTAGGCAGTTACTTTTGCTACCCAAATTGTCCTTGCATTGCAATGACATAGTCTATGGAATCACTTTAAAAGATTACTTCATTCCTTTGGGAGCTCTGTTTAGAAGACACAGTACACATTCCAGTTACTGATTTTATTTCAGGATATTGTTGGTAACCTTGAGTCAAAATAGGGATGGATGGTTATCTCTGAAGTGAAATCCCAAGCCAACGAATCTGGTTAAGAATTTTTGTCATCAGCTTCAAAGTGGCCAAGTTTTTGTCCTTGATAATGACAGGGACATTTTTTTTTTAAGACAGCTTGGAAACAACTACTATTGCTCAGACCACAATATTATGTGTATGTGCTTGAATCAATTCAGAATGAGAAACAGGTGAAGAATTTGTGATTTTTTTTTGCATTCATATTATTGCATATATGCAGATATTAAAATTAGAAGTAGTTTGTTTTGGGCTGAAGTGACCACATGGAAGTTGGTTTGTCGGTTTTTTTTTTTTTAACACCTTCTCACAAGAAATAACAAATTTAAACATCACTTGACATAAGCCTAAAACCTACCCGGGTTTTTTGCAACCTTGGAGTAGCCTAGCCTCTGTTTTTTAAAGAGGTATTAGTCAGAAAAACAAAAACCAAATGTAAGGGCTGAATTAGGAACAATTCTAGATGACAATAGAAACCATTGTTTTGTTGCTGTATCAACCACGAACTGAGCACTGTGTGTACTTTGGTGCCTTTCCTCTAGGAAGGAAATGTTCAGGCAAGAGCACGAAGGAGCAGGGAAGATCTGGGAAGATCTTGCATATGAAGGAAACCTGTCAGGGAAGGACTGCACAGCCCTGGAGGAGGTGGCTTAGAGGGGACAAGAGCAGGGTAATTGGCTGTGCTGAACAAGCCAAGGGACTCGGGCACAGTGAGGAGATCTCCAGCATCACAGGGGATGGAGGCTGCCAGGGGGGATGCTGCCAGCTTCGGAGCTCGCCCTGCCAGGGGGGACCCTAACTCCAGGAGAGTTTTGTCACTTGATTTGGTACTTGGCATTCTCCTGCTGTATTGTCCCTGCTGCTGGCCCACTCCTATTCAGAGCATTGGTAAGGAAGTTGAGACGCTTGATTCTAATGGGTTGATTAGATATGAAATATTTTGTAAGTAAACCAACTAACAACTGGGGTGTCTTTCTGATGGGCGTGAGAACTCAGGGTGTAACCTTTGGAGAGAAAACTCTTCAATTAGCTAAAAATGCCGTCCTAGCTGAGTCAAAAAGGAGATTCCTTCATCCTAATTTAAAATCTATATTACATTAATTGAAGAGTGTATGGTTCCTGAGTTTTATGAGTAAGAATAACTGAAAATTGATTAAATTGTCATTTCTTATTCACAATTGTTTTCCCATAAAAATGTGGACTAAATTTGTAGACACAGTTATAAATGTGAGTTTGGAAGAATTCCACTGGGTTCATTGCAGTTATTCGAGTTGCACCTTCCTTGGCAAGTATAGAATCAGGCCCTGCAGGCACAAGTTTTCTACTTTTAGACCTGAGGGAATATAATCAGGATCCAGGCTGAGGTTCCATTCCAGATGAAGTCTTTCATATGCAGATAATAAAATCAGTAAAAAACAAGCTTAGTTTGGCAGAGACTTCAAAAGAGACCTTTGGATGATTTTATCAACAACAGAGGATGCAATTCGTTCTTTCATATATCTCATTTTAGGAGATACATGTTGGTCTATACTGACTGTATAGATCTGGTTTTTGTGTAGAAAGAAAAATAGCATATTTGAGAGAATTTTTCTTAGGACCACTTTGGGTCTCTGTAAACACTTCTGCCCTCAAAAACCTTATCCCCTATCTCAGATAAACATTTTTACCCAATGTATTTAGATCAATATTTTTGGTTTATTTATTTATGTTGTCTTGTCTTTTTGACTGCCTAAGGCTTCAAATAAGATTTTAGAAGTTTATCCCAAGTTTCTGTATTAATTCTGCAGAAAGCTTGAGCATTCTGTTAAGGGTTGTGGTTTGGATTTGTTGATGCTAAGGCAAGAAAGCTCCCAAGGAATGCAACTTCTCTCAACTTTTGCACTGCAAGAGACCTCATAACCACTAAGGACGGGAGTTAAACCTGATTTTCTCTTCAGCCATTGCCAGGAAAGCTGCCAGCCAGATGGGTGATCCGTGGTGGATGATCAACAATCATAGTTAAAAGTCTGTGTGCTGCCATTGCTTTTCAAAACTGCATGTTCCCCAAAAGAGCACAAATAAACAGAGAGATAATGGGATGGGCATGGATGTCTTCTCTAAAGCAATCACTGGATGTCTCAAGTCTTGTTGGCTTGCACAGTGTGTGTGCAAGAGCCACAGTAAATGCTGCCCTAACATCCACCCTCACAGTCAGAGGGTGCAGCTGCTTCTCTCAGGTGTGGTTGAGCACCTCTCAGATGACATCTGATGTTCAAAACCTGATGCAGAGGAAATATTTTACCAAAATAGTTAAAAATAATATTAAAATAACCCTACATACAGTTGATAGAATTTGCATTAAAGGGAGATAACAAAGTATGGCCATATTTCTCTCCTGCAAAAAAAAAAAGTTCAACCTCTCACCCCACCCCACCCCCAGCCTGCCATTTGGTGATATTTAAATACATTTCAACAGTGAAATGTTTGGTCTGGAATGAGATATAGTAGAAAATCACCCCTACTGTAAGTTATTAGAGGTGAAGGATCATTTATGATTCTGTTCTGAAGAGGGATGAGGGAGCTGCCCAGGCAAGCTCCCTGCTCTATCTGCCTGCCCCCAGTTCAGTGATGTCTCCACAAGGAGGTCTCTAAATGGAGCTTTGCCCTGTGTTTCTGGCTTCCATATGGGCCCCTTTTCCTTTTTCCCTTCCCCTGGTCCAAAGATGGTCACATTTTTAAGAGTTTGCAAACTGCTTCAGAAAGGAAGGGCAGGACAGGCTCAGGCTCTGGAAACACACTGGTCACACCTGAAAGAAACAGTCAGCTTCATTTACCCACATGTAAGAATAGCAGAATAGCAGGGTCCCTGCTTCAAGAGCAGCTGAGCAGTAGTTTCTAGAATCAGGGCTAATTCACAGGTTATTAAAGGTTTTTCCCACTCCCATGTACAGTTAATTTCACAGCTTCCACTATTTGAAGTGGATAACTTGTATTATTTTTAATGAATCAAGGTAAATGCTGTCAGACCTCCTAATGGTTGCTTCTATCTACTAAATCTTAAAAAATGTACATATGTATCCTTCTTGGTTTACTGCCAGTCAATCAATGTTAAAGCATTAACATATGGATGTGGGATTTTTTGCTGTCTTTAAAATAGGATGAATGACATTAAGGTTTGTCATGTAAATAGTAGAAATAAAGCAGAAAAACCCAAGAGCTATTTATGTTTTTTAGGATGACATCTGTAATGTGGGTGGCATAGAATAAAAAGTAGAAAATTTCAAAGCTGTTCATAGTTGAATGAATTGACTGAGCATGTATTTTTTAGCGGTTTAAAAGGCATTAGTTATGCAAAGTTCAAGCATGCAAACAAAATAAATATATGAACCAAAGATAAACCTATAAACTGGCTGCACAAATTTCAATCCATTTATTTGCTCATTTTCCACTCCCACCTTTTTTTTTCCTCTGGACTGTTCACTCTTGAACAGACTTTTTGCTGAAACTCATAAACTGCCTGAAAAAAATAATTTAAGAGATGAGCAGCTCCCAGCAGAAGCCTCTGTTGCCCTTCACAGGATGCTTTTTGTTGGCCGAGTCTCTGCAGGGACCAAACAATCCTGCTGGGCAGGTTGACCTGCCCTGGCACTGCCCAGCTCCATACTGCAAATAGATTTTAGACAAAAGAAAAGAGCCCTCCATCTCTCGTGTTCCAAACAAGTGTTTGGCAGCAGTGACTCATGCTGCCATAATGCAGGGATAAACATTTGGAAGACATAAAGCTGCAGCTTTAGAGATGATGGCCGGGAGTTTGATGCATGCATGTAAGGTGCCACAAAGGAGAAGCTATCCAGGGGCAGGGCAGAGAGGTACCTGGCTTTCAGATCCATCCTCTGCTCTGAGCACGAGGAGGAGCCATGGAGAACATGCTGCCTGCAGAGGTTTGAAAGTGGTCTCTGGCAGGGCAAGATAAACCCCTGCTCCCCAGCACTGGTGAGTATCAATTACTTGTGCCCCAGAAAAGGTACAGGATTAAAATCAGCAGCTCCTTTCCCACAGTTTTGGTTCAGTTTTGTACGTGCTGGCTGTGAGCTGCCCATCAGCAGCTGACTGCTCAAAGGCAGCACACTGTGCTCAGGCTTCCTGCTGTGCATGTGGGCTCAGAGCAAAGCTGTCTTTTCCAGAATAATGGCTTTCTTGAAGGAAAAGGCAGTTGTAAAAAAGTAGGGTATTACTCTGTATTTGATAATAATTACTCGAGAACTGTAACCTTTTCTCCATTTTTACACTTGCTGAATGAGGACTCATGAGGAGCCCATGCCAGGAGATGTCTCAGAATAAAGCAAGCAAAGGGAAAGGATGTTTGCTCAGCTCTGCCCTTCCAGCAGTGCTTGTGTCTCCCCAGCAAAGGTGTACTACCAGCCTGACCATGTCCAGGGGAGCTGGTTGTAAGGATCTGGAGCTGGTCACCCTAAGCAAAGAGCCTCCCAGGCCCTTTTACAGGAATGAGTTACAGAACCTGCTGAATTCCCTTGTCTTTGTGCCATCCCTTCAGTGCAGGCACTGGGTGCTGTAAGCAGAAATCACCAGACAGCAGCATGGGAGCTGCTGCAAAAAAACCACTAAAAGTCCTTTCCACAGTTTCAACTACACTGAGGCAACACTCAGCCCAGAGAAAGAGAAGTTTTTACCATTTTAAGCCTAGAGCATTGTTGATAAAATCAATAAAATCAGATTATTTTTTTTTTCCAGAGAGCTAGTATATGGTATTTTAAATAAGATAATCAGACAGGTCAATTCTTATGATAGTTAAGTTTTTAAAAATTCTTAGGAGTTAAGTTCAACATTTCAATACAACATTATTAATTCTTCTTCTGCTGTTGTTTCCTGAACCACAGCAATAGCAAAGGTCTGGCATTGACAAAAATAACCAGAAATATTGTGAACACCTCTAGGAATTTCACAGTAGATATACATGCAATTGAAGTGTCTAAGTGATATGGTGCAGAATAATTATTTAAATAACATACTAATCTTCACTGGAAATTAGCAATCCCATTTCAAGCAATGCTAATCATAAGCAATTACATGGAATTATCTGGTTACTTACACTGCAAACAGAAAAGTTAATTATTTCTACCCAAGACAGCAGCCACAGCTTCAGCACATTGCCTTTCTTGCAGTTTTTGGAGCTGCTTTCATCTTCCCAAGTTCTAAACTTTGCTTTGCTTTTGTACTTACGTTCTCTAAAACTGAAAATACAGTCACATATATATAAAATAAGGATGTTATACTAAAATTATGCGAGAATTATTAACAAATGTCTCTACAGTTCCATTTTCCTCCATGTCTAAAGTTGTAGGACTTGATGAGCAGTTGGGAGCCCAAAGGACTGATGGATTTAACATGCACTGTGCTGGAGCTTTACATTTTCTCACCATCTGTGCAATGACAATTTCTGTGTGTTCAGTGCATTGAAGGCTGCAGAGGTGTCACAGGTTCCAATCTTTCTGTATCACTCAGCTAAACTGATGAAGATGTTGGCATAGAAAACATTTTCTCTTAGTCAGAAAAGACCTACAAAATATGCAGACTTGAGACCCATTACAACTGTGCAGATTCCTGTTGCGATTCTTTCTTTATTGACCTTTCCTGCAATTTTTTCTTTCTAAAAACATTTCTTCAAACTGGATTTTATTTGACCTTTGATAGGCATTAAATCAAAAACAAACAAACTAAAGTGCTGTGGAAACCATGATCTCTCATGTGTTGGTTTCCAAGGGCACTTTCTACAGGTTTTTTTCATCTCTTCACCATATTTCCAAATCTTCAGTTCTTCCAGCTAATCTGAGAAAGCTCAGTTTTGTTGCCTGCAAGGTTAGTGGGTGGTTGGGTCTGACATTCAGTACTGAAAATCTCAGATCCAAAATAATGTATTCAGTAGCTTGTCAACTATATATAATGGAAAAGCAAGAGTCTTATAAAAAGAGTACTTGTAATTTGTGGTATTAGAGCATACACATTTTAATGGTTTCTTTTTCAGTATAAAGAGTAAAAAATGCAACTTGCCAAAAAGTGGTGAAGAACGATGGAAGTAAGAGTTGGGCTCTGAGTATGTTGAGAAAATGACTGAGGAAATGAAAACAAGTGGGATGAAGCTGAAGAGAAAATTCCTTCAAACCTGTTTAAATACAATGCTGTAGTGCTTGATGGGTTGGTGGGATTCCTGTCTTCCCTTCATGGCCAAAGGATCTCTGTGTTTTCTGAGTGCCACCCCTCCCTCTGGCACAGCCCACATCTCACTGCCAGGTTCAGTGGTCCCAGGTCCCAGAGTGCTGATGTTTGTAGCTCTGCCCTGCCAAATTTTCACCACCCCTGAAGATATCAGTGACACTGCTGAGGCCTCTCCCTGGTACCAGAGACATCTCATCATGCAGTGGCTCTCCACCCACTGCAGCACTTTCAGCAGGGGCTTCAATTTGTTCGTGTTCCTGTCATTTCAGGGGTTTATTGTTTGGAAAACTACAGTTCTGACAGTTGTGTTTGTAACTAATAAGCCACAGCCTCCTCAGAGGCATCTCAGCTGAAGTAACTCTGAGTGTGATCTTGCACAGTGAAATGTGATTGCTGTCTGTAGAGTGACAGTAAAAGCTGTGCTCTTATTTTGCTCCTCCAGACCCATTCCATCAGCTTATGAGGGAAAACAAGGCTTATCTGGCTGTCAGGATTGCAAACTCAGGCTGACATCTGAAAACTGAGCTGTGCTCTCCTAGCATCATCATCCACCCCCAGCCCTGGAATTTGTACTTCACTCCTAACTTTGTTGATGCTAAGGGCAAAATTATCCACCATCATGACAATGACACTCGTTGTTGTTGAGGAAATGCCTTCAGCACAAGGCACTATTCTCAGCTTTCTCAAAAGTAATCCTTTGTATTCTCATCTTTCATGCTTTTCCTCAGCCCAGGGGTGATTTTCTTCCCTTGTGAAAATGTAGCTAAGTACTGACCAGCTATTAGTGAGATATTTTGGCTCTGGATGAGGCAGTTTCACTAGATAAAGCTTTAAGAGCTTTTTTTTTTTTTTTTTTTTTT
>VZTT01057558.1:1534-25524 GCA_013400855.1 Buphagus erythrorhynchus | reverse complement strand
TTTTTTTTACACAGAAATGTAAGAATTGATACTAAGCCAAAATACAAAGAAACTTTCAGTGGGCTTAGCTCAAAATTTGTTCTATGCTGACATAGAGCAGAGGAGAAAGCAGGCATTTTGTGTTGTCTGCTTTTTTAACAGAGGAACAAGGACTGCAATGAAGAATAGCAGCATGAAGGAAATGGACTACCCTATGTGGTTTGAACAAAGATATATAGATATTATGTTACCCTATGTTTGAACAGAGATATATAGATAGATACATATATATGTGTGTGTGTGTATGTTTAAATATGCTGACAGAAGAAGGAACATAGTAAAAAGAATCCACGGAGGTTTGTTGTGGTTTTTTTTTTAAGGCAGAGAAACTTGCTTACCTCATGGTGCTTTCGTGATTTTCTTCTGTAGCACAGAGCAGTACTTCAATGGCTCATCAGCCAGATTACATAAAGGCATTTTAGAAAGAAGCAAAATTCTCTTTGGGGACACAAGAGGCAACATATAATCTGGTTCACGGTATCTTCCATTTCTAATTCTCTGCTTATGGAAAAAAAACCCAACTAAACCAAATCCAACCATCATTTGAAGGTTTCCTTACAGAGATTTCTCAAATCTTGCATTTATTCATGTAAGTCTTATCAATACATATTTTTAAAATATTACAACCTTGACTCCCTTTTCTAACTCCATTTTTATTATCACAATATCTATTTTAATGGCTATTAAGCTACACTGTCCCTACCTTATCTTTGTCAGTTAATGTATCTAATTCCACCATCCCAGAGGGAATAAACCTGAAGCTAAAGCCTGCAATATATTATAGAATCAAGAACGCTTATGCAGAACAAACAGAGGATTTAGCTTGGATAAACAGCAGAGAGCTCAGTGTCTTTTATGTCCAGAGCTCAGGACTGGATGAAGAAAATGGCTATAAATCATCCCTGAGAAACAACATAACATAAATGTTGTATGTTTATTTAAAACTTTATACAATCATTTATCTGGGCTATAGCTCAGTTTCAAAAAGTGGTCTGCTGTAATGAGGTACTGAGTCTAGCAGTGATCAAGAGCAAAATGATATATAGTCTTCAACCAGAATTTGCTTATGGGAAGAATGGAAAGCACTTAAGCAGACACCAAGTATCTATATCTAGTAGATCAAGCGGGAGGATAATGCAATAATAACAAAAACTTTGATAAATTTTTTCCTGTTTCTCTTCAAAATATCACATTTCTTGTAACATGACATTGTTTTGAGAGCTAAGCAGCCAACAATTTATGCCTAAATTTTCACATTTGAATAAAGACTGATTTGTTGTGAGTGTCTAAGGTTTGACATGTTGTTCCACCAGACTTACATTTAGAAAAAAAAAAAGCCTAAATCTTTGTCTGGCCTTGCATTCCAGGGACAAGCGCTCTTTAAAATGGGTTGCTGTTTGTTTGGGTTTTTTTTCTCACAAGAGCAAGCACTTCTGTGATTTCATGGCTAGTAATTGCTAATTTTTTTACTTCAGGAAATTTAAGAGCCACTGATGATACATTTACTGCCTAAAGCAGACAGGCAAAAAATACGATGCAGCTTTTACTGCAGAAGGAGATTTTTCCCGCAGGTACTTTGCACCCTGGAGTGCTCCAGAGGAGAGCCTGTGATGTCCCAGAAGATGCCAGTGTTTGGCCCCAGGAGTGCCAAAGCAGCCACAAGGTTCCAGGGCAGGGTTTAGCCATGACATCCCCAGCAGGACTGGTGCACCTCCCATGGTGTGTGGGCATGCTCTGGCACACCACAATTCCCAACACAGTGCCTTTTACTTTGCATCTCAGTGTCATTCCAGCAGATCTTCCTCCATGGAGAAGTTTCTGTGTTCTGTGGCACAGTAGGTCCCACCCAACCCTTGGCAATGTGTCTTTGGCAGTGTCAGCTTCTGATGTGACTGCAGCCACTGTCCCTCTCCCGAGGTGCTGCATGCAAAAATTTTCAATTCTACCTGACAAATCTCCCATCACTTTGACAGTGCATTTGGGGCCAAAATTCTATAAATTTTTCATTTCCTCCAGAGATGACCTGGTGGCAATTTAAAGCCAAATTAATGTTAATTCAAGCTCTCTGTTACTAAATTAATGTTAATTAAGCTGCTCTGTGTTACTCTAACAGTATTACAGGACTACAGGCCAATTTGTTAGTCACAAAAGAATTAGCCATCAAAAAACATAGTAAATCAAGTCACACCATTTTCACCTAGAAATTTTTATTTATTTTGTGGTCCATGAAGATGAGGAACTGCAGAGATGGGGCTGACTGAAGCACTGTATCTCCTGACAAGAACATCAGAGGTGAAACCTTCTACCTCCTGTTTCTGCTCCGCAGTTGACATCACCCTGTAAAACAGTGCTGCAAAGAGCACAGGCTCATAAATACTTCTATGCTTATGCAGCTCCGGATGTTTTCAAGCAAATATATTTATTATGTCAATAACTATTAAAAAAAAGATTACTTATTCAATAATTCATAATGGTTTCAGAGCTGCTGGAGGCTAATATGGCTCACTTTACTTTAGATAACTTATAAATGTAGATTATTTTCATGACAGACTGAAATTACTTTCTGGTGAATATTTACTTGAGTTTTAATTTTCTTATTAACCCAACATGTACTAGAAAAGAAGATAATGGTGCTACTGTCTGTCTTGTGCTGCTCTCCCAGATGCAAATAGCAAACTCTCTGAGAAGGATTTAGTGGAAGCAAGGTCTTAAAAATTCCTCCATGCCATCAGCAGCAGAGTAAGCTCTTGTAGGTTTTTTTGGTATCTGAAACTGTTTTGTATTTCCAGCATCTGAGTATAAACAAACATCTCTACAAGAAATAGGGAGGGATGGGCCACTGCTCTCACCATGAGAGCTGCTCCCAAACCCTGCAGCAGCTCTTGCACAATGCCCAGGTGCCCTGGACAGCCCTGGCAGAGCTGGAGTATCCTTTGCAGCCAAGGCACCTTGAGGGAGGGATGGGACAGCAAGGGGCAGTTCAGAGACAAGATAATGTGTCAGGCACATCAGGCACTCCCATATCCAGAGAGATGCAGGACACTGCTGCCATCAGACCTCTCCAAACTTCATCCACGTGGGATGATGGCCTGATACTGGTCTGCCCTTTGCTTGCACATGGCACATACTGAAACAGAAGAGGCATCCAAAATCCTAAAAATAGTTTAAATTGCCTCTGGAGCTTTCCTCTTCAAAGTAAGTAAAAGCTGGAATATCTTCTGGAGAGGAGAAGGGGCAGGAAGCAATTGGAAGAAGAGGGACCCCACACAGAAAAACTCAGCCCTTGTCCCTACTGCAGGCTGACTTCCTTCTCTTTTTCGCTGGGAGAAATACCATAATCAAGATATTCTGCTGAGCATGTGTCTATATCCCAACAATTACAACATTTTAAGTGAGAGCTGCTGTGATGGTGCTTGACCCATCTGAAGAAAGCTTTAATTTTACACACAGGAAAACATACTGGGAGCAAGTTTAGGGTGGCTTTTCTAGCTTGTTGTTAGAAGTTAAATTGTACAAACCAACAGATTTTGAATTTACGAATCTCTTTTCCACAATGTCTTTATATCAAACAGGACACATCTATTCTGTGCTTCTTCAACATGAAATTGTTTTATTAATTTAATTTTGCACATGCAAGAAATATGCAAGCACGGGAATCCATAAATACAGGCACGTTAAAAATAAACCTTGCCCTTACACCAATAAAAGCTAGCAGCAAATATTTGAAAACTTGAACTCTGTACAAATATGCCAGAAATCCACTTGGAGCCGGTTTAGAGCGGGTTTCTGGGCGGACAGGGGTGACGGAGGAGCGTGTCTGAGGCCGTGCCGGGGCCGGGACTGTCCCCGCGGGGCGAGCCTTCCCCCGCCGCGCTGCCCAGGGCGCCGAGCGCTCCGCTCCCCGGCCTGCCGGCTGCTCGCCCCGCCGGCACGGACACAGAGCACCCTCGCTCTTTAATCACTTAAGAAGTTACTTACGATATGCAACTAAATATTTAGTTGTGCAGAGGACAGCTTGTCACAGACAGCTTTGTTGCTAATGTATACAAATGCTGGTATGGCACTGGCTTCCTCCCTGCGCACACAGAGCTGCACACACGCTGACCACAGCCTAAATAACCTGATTTATTTGTTTCAGTTATTTGATAAGTGCATCATACCTCAAACCCTACGAAACCACTTTAAGAGGATTATAAGTTTTATGATGTGAAAAGATTACCCTGAGTGTGCTGGGCAAAGTTTATATTGAGAGACTGTGCAGGAGGTGAGGCATTCACAGAGGCTGGAGAAAGAGGACTTGATAGATCAAAAAGGGATTTTCTTTGTTGCTGCACCACTTGCTGGAATTTTTTCTTTCTCTTTTCTTCCCTTAAAAGAATGGCAAGCCCCAGATTTGCTTACCTTGTGACACTCTTCTGCCTTACATTCAGCAATGGAAATCTACACTTTTTTAAAAATAAGAAGCCATCATTTCACTGGCAAATGAAAAGAGGAGAGGTTTGAGTCTGGGGGTGACCTGCAAAGTGTGTCTGTGAGGCTCATCCTGAACTGGGAGTGTGGGGAGAGTGGCTCAGCCCAATTTCCCTCGGGATTCCGTGAGTACACTGCTGCCAAGCACAGTGCCCCAGAGAGGCTGGAGCAAACAGAGTATCGGTAGAGATGCCAGGTACTCACCCAGGCTTTGGGAGGGCTGTCCCATCACCCTTCCTCATGGTGGGAACGAGCATCCACCAGCCCCAGTGCAGCTGAGAGTCCAGAGTGGTCAGCAGGTGAAGGGAGAGGTGACAACAAGGCTTGGCTTTGGCCTTGAACTGATAAAGTTGTACTCCTCTCATGTGGCTTTGTTAGGCTTGACACTGGTGTCAGGACATGGCAGAGAGAGGAAAATAATTTAGCCTTCTTACCCTTATTGTTTAATGTTTGACAGATGCTCAGGGAATAATTGTAAATAGGAGGAGGAACAAAATTCCTGATGTAAGTTTACACCCATCCTTTTCAAAGGAATGGTCTTGCACAGCAAATGTTTAATAGTGTTCTCTAATGATGTTCTTAAATTAATAGGGCCATTTGGATAAAAAGGGCTACACATGAAAGAAAACAGGAACAGCGAGTGGAGGAAGTGCACACAACACCACAGAGGTCTGCTGTTCTCAGAGGGCTTTGCTCAGGTGCTGGGGCAGCATTCAGGGAGGGTGCTTGGGGGTTTTTCTTTCCCACAAAGTCCTCTGGGTCCTGCTTGATCTCATCCCTTCTGTTCTGGCTGCATAAAAGTGAGGTCCCTTATTACCCTCACCCCTGCCTCCCCCATCACGTGGGTGGGCAGTGCTGCCCCATGGAGCTCTATTAGAAAATGTGCTCATGCCCAGCACTGCATAGTCCACAGTACTCTGCTGTTACTAAAAAAGCATTTATATTATATTCTGTCTCCTGTGTCTTTCATAAGGGAGTTTTTATGTGTCACCAGAAAATACTGGGTAACACACTTTATTAGCCTCATGATACTGTGGCCCATCAATACTTGTCGAGGCCTGATGAGATCATGCTACGATTGTTAATCAGAGCAAAGGAAGGAGGTGGAGTAGTGGGAAATACCTTTAGGAAAGAATCAATTAGAGAGAACAGTACTGCAGGTAAGCATGCAATGTGTTTTCCAGTGTAAAACAGCAGGCAGCTGCTCAGCCCATCACTGAAGTTTAAACATAACTTTCATTTAATAACAAACATTCCTTTATTCAAGGAGAGGATAAATACTGTGTTAGCAGAATATGCTTGTGATCAGTGTGTGGCTCTTTCAACCATTATCAGCCTCCTTAAGATCTGTTATTTAGGAAAGTACTTAGGTGCACAGCTGGCTTTAAACAGATGGAGTGTTGTTGGGACGGTCTCATTTATTCTTTGTTAGACTAAAAAGTTTCAGTTTAAGAGCTTGCCCGGCACAGTTCAGCATTGATTACTCGCTTGGAAGGGTGCTCTTGACTTGGGTTTTTCCTCTTCAGTGAGGACTGGTTTCATAGAGAGGGAGGTGAATAATTTTTACTTCTTTGCATCTTTGTAAAAACTCAGAGAAAAGTCTGAGCCTGCTGCCAAAGTGATCCAAGTGTCACACAGGCAAGGTGAAGGGTGCAGCAAGATCGGTGCCACCACACAGTGATCACCAGGATGTATTTAAGCAGTGTGGCTCCAGGTGATGTTTGGTTTTCAAAGCCCACTACTGTTGCTTGATACTGATAGTGCACAATTCCTCTCTTATGTATTTTTCATCCTGTCCAGGGTCAGAAGAGGGTAAAGTTTTTGTGACAGAACAGTAAGATTTAGTAGTCATATGACTTTTTTGGGCTGCAGCAGAAGTCTGTAGCTCTAGTGCTGCGCCTCTCATCCCTCCAAACTCTTGCTTGAATTCCTAAGAGGACCCTTTATGTTTTGGTCAGTGTGCAAAGCCCAAGATATGTTGATAACACCCTGGGTGAAAAACACGGAGTTTACAGAACCTGTAAATTTGCACACCTGGCTAAGAATGAAACAAGGTGTTCAGTGGTTTCTATCCCTCAAAGTAATGCAGATCGGGCTGATGACATGCCAGGCTGATTTTTCAGTGCTACCAGCTTAAGTAGCACTTTGTCTGGTTTAAGGAGTACAAATATCTGTAACTCAGAGACTCCTTGAGGATTTGGTGCCAGGTGGAGAATTTCAGGAAAAAATGAGGAAATAATCAGATCAGACCCTCATAACTCACACTGGCAGAGTGCTTGAAACAAATCTCCCTATACTTTTCTGAAGATACAAATGGGAATGAATTTTGCATGTCTGGAACCAGCCATCCTTTAATAGGAGAAACCTACAAATCCTATTGCATTATTAGTACAGCAACATCCTACTCTATTAATTTGGATCCTAGGGAATTCATATTGAGAAACAAATGAGTGCTTAACAGTCCTAGCAGAACAAATACAGAGAAATAAGCAGTAAAAAATAATACCTCCTCAACCAGCTGAATATTTCAGAGTCCCCAGAGTTATTTTAGGAAATCCTCATAGACAACCCTTGATCTGAGCTAGTTCTGAGAGAACTAGAATCAGCAGTTCTGAGAGATTTCCTAAGGACTCTTGACAGAAGGTACCTCATCCATGGTTAATAAGGTCTCTATCTTCACAGTACAGTGAATGGGCTCTTATAAATGTTAGACACATCACCAAACTTGAGGTTTTCATTAGAGGGCAAGAGTAGGTTGGGTTTTTTTAGTGTATTTCTCCAAGTTTAAATTAAATACAAGCGCTCAGTAAGTATAAAGAGAGCAAGAAATCTTAAAAACAAAATTCCAAGTGATAAAAACCCCACACCACCAAAACAAACAAAACAACAGAATAACCATAAAAGAGAAAAAAAAAATCTCTCTAGAAACTAGAGGGCAGCAATCATGAATCTGTAGATGCTTTCAGAAGCCAAACATATTTAGTTTTACTAAAAGGCACCTTCCCGAACTACTGACTGAGGGAATAGAAATCAGTGCATCTCAATGAGATGAAAATATGTTTCCCTGTGACCCCTAGGAGCTGCTTATCGTGCTGTGTATCTGTACGCTCATCTGCCCTAAAAAGAACTGGGACTCTGCATTTAACAATAGCAACCTCATTCCATGGCTCTTCTAGAGCAGAGGCAGTCAAAAGCATTTCTGTGCAAGTCCTTACGTATTTGATGACTGCACTGGGTACAGGGACAACAAAGCTGTTTAAAGGTATAAATTTACTGTCCATTGATTAGCACAATTCCTGAAGGCCCCATGAATTTTTTTTTTTAATAGATATCAGGTACAAGAACAAAGCTGTGAAATAAAATACCAATGTGCTTTACTCATGGCAAAATTCTGTGTTCAAGAGTTTATTCCTATGTGTTGTAGAACTATTCCAATTAACAGTGCATCTGATAAATGGGGAAAAAAAGTCCTAAATACTCCAGTTTTGATGGAACATTTCTGTTCAGAAGGGACCATTAGATCATGCAACCTCATTTTTGTTTATCAGGGGGCTTTCTATTTAATCTAGCTATACTTGGATAGAACCCAGTGGTCCCTTTGGCTGGAGAACACTTGATTTGACTTAACCATATCTTCCAGAAACATTCTCTAGCTTAATTTGAGGAGATCGGCTTAGACACTAAGCATCCTGCCTGCCTACATGCAAATCCTATGTATCCCTGCTAGGTTGATGGGAAGAGAACTCTTCAGTAAGTCTGAACAGGGCCAGATCCTGGAGCAGCCAGCAGGAGGGAGAAAATTTTTCTAAACCCATTTGCAAACAATTTTCACTAAACACTTCCGTAAACCTTCTGGGCTCTGTAATTCAACACTGGCTTTGAGCTCCAGCCTTTTATTGGCAGTGTATCTTGGCTTGATCTCATGCCTCCAATGTTAAAAGCCAAGTTTTGAAAATTAACTGTTGGGTTGACTATGGGTTAGATACACCCTCGATCCAAGTACAGCAGTTTTTGAATCTGTTTGTACTGATTTACAATGAAATCAGTCTTTCAATCTTTTTTTCTTTTTTTCAGTTTTTCCTCTTTTTCTATAAGAATAAATAATAAAATCTGTTCATTTAAACTGCTTTGCTTTCTATTGAATTCTGGAGTCCTTATGGACATATGTGGCTCTGACTGTTGTAAGACTGGTGTTTTCAGTGCTTTCACTCAGGTAATTCCCTCCCCCAATCCCTCTCATGGCAAATGAGTATTTGCTGTGAGTAGAGCAAAAGGTGATGGAAACAAATGAGAGTGTGCAATGGAGACATACTTTAGGGATCAGATAAAGATGGAAAGAGTGAAGAGCAAAGATGTCATCCATATTCCTCCTGATCAGCAGTGAGGAGAAATTACAGTTTTTTATTTAGATCTTGTAGTTTACTTGTCATGGGCAAGAGAACCTGGTGAGATTAACTAGTTTAACTTAGTTTTGGATTTAATACAAAGAAATCTTCACACAATTTTGCTTTATTATCTGTGGGCCTCATGTGACACCTCACTCTTGTGTTTCCATGTGTTCTGCTGCTGCCATACACTGACATTCGCTTCTCATTTTGTCCTTCTCATGGACAAGAGGTGATCTCTTTGTTCCCAGCTCTCAAGGTTACTGAGCATACTGGCAGTACATTGGACTTTCTGTGCCCTTAAAATAAAATGCAGACAGGAGGTAAACAATGAAAGATTTTCCACCTGTGACATGGGGTTAAGGGCAATTTAAATCAAACAGAAGACATATGTATGTATGAAATATGTATATACTTGTCCAGATTTTTTTTACTGGCTTGTGTTACTCCCTTCATTTTTGCCTGACTATAATACAATACCCTGTTAGTTTAAAGCTAACTTAGGAAACTATGTAGCATAAGGGACTCATAACTTTATATTCTTCTGGGAACTTGCGGACACGCTCAAAGTGTTCCCACAGTAAGGTGGACTAAGTGTTTGCTGGTGAGACATCATATAGCAGCTTTGAGATGTCTATCACTCACCATACAAGTTTTCTAATTTATTCCTTACAATTCACTATATCTCTTGGGAAAGTTTACCTTAGAAAACTGTTGTGGGAGTAGAATGAAATCTTTTGGTCTGGTAAATGGAAATGTGAAGTTTTGAACACTTTCCTCACCCTAAATATCACAGAAGCTCAGCACAGCTCTCCTGTCAACCATCCTCATCAACCAGACAGGTGCTGCTCTACTTTTGCACTCATTTAATCCAGGACACGTTTGCACTTCTCATTAATTTGTCAGCTTCCATTTGGGAAGCACTCTTTCACAAATATTTGCAGAGGCTGTGCCTAATAGGATCATTCAGGCAGCTGTTGACCATAGTGTCCCATGGACGGGAACACATTCTTGGAAAAAAAAATTCATGCACATTTGTGTGTGCACAAACTTGTGCACTCTTCCTCACACACCCCTTCTTTCCTCTTCTCCTCGGAAACCTGCAGGGGCACACATGGCCTCAGTGCATGTGCAGTGCTAGAATGTCACTGAAGCTAAAGTTTAACTTCCTCATATGAATAAAACTAATGATGCTATTTAAATACAATAAAAACATGCAGAGCTTCAGTGCCAAGTTGTGCAAGGTCACATTGCAATGTGTCGGCTGTAAAGATTTCTGAGGAGCCTGTTTTCTTGAGTAATAGCAGTTGGAGAAATGCACTTATCTGGAGAATGAGACTGTTACGGGTTTCTGCAAAACAAACCCTAGCCAAAGAGCAGTTCCTTAATTTCCATTTTCCACTTCAACACTTTGACTGTGGCACATACACTGGGCTAAATCCTGCCCAGCTCACACAAGCAGCCCACTCAAATGGATGCCAGTGTGACCAGCCCTGTGGAAATGTAGGAGACCGCTCGAGTGACTCCATGCAAGCAGGAATAGAAGGGTTTGCTGCTCTCTGCTCATGAATAGTGGAAGCAGTGCCAGTCCCAAATTTCTCTTCTAGATGGGCTCAAGCCATATAGGGTTCCAGATAAACCAAGTTCATGGGAAGTGATGTAATTCTGAAGGACTGAAGTATAAAAAAAGCAGTGGATCCACAACTGCCTTCTTTTGGGCTTCTATCACCCCTCCCGCACTCTCAGGCAGCACACACCATTAGTGGGTGTCCTTGGGATTCACAATGGGTGATCACTGAAAGCTCTTCAAGGTGCTTTTGAGATGGCTGTAAGTACTTTTACCTTTAAATTTCCAGTAGTGGTTGCCAGTACCAGGGAAATGAGGCTCCCATCCAGCACAGCTTCTTGCCACAGGTGTGCACGAGACTGGCTCACCTTCCTCCTGTTTGGGGAATATTTGGGCAGGCAGAATAAAAAGAGCTGCTTTGGGGAATCCCCTCTTGTGCAGAGCTCCCACAAGAGGTAGGTGTCATCTGGGAGGTGGTGTGGCAGAGTGAGCCCCCAGAGCTGAGGAGTGGGAGCTGGCCCATGGCATCACGCTGCTCCCCGGCACGGCACCCAGCCACAGCATGTGGGGCTGCCCCCTGTGACAGCCTCGCCAGCCAAAAACACAGGCATCTGTAAAGGGGCTTTTTACAGATTCTATTAAACGCTATTATTCACAGGAAGCCTTAGAAAAATCTAGCACTGCATTCACTTCTGAGGTATAATAGATGTAAAGCCTTTTTTTTAAATCATTTTAATGCGATCATTTGTTGGGCCTTAGGGTAAAATTACATTTCACAGCTCCCTTGTTCCCATGCTATGTTAAAAAAGAGATTGATGTCTGAAATTTCAACTGTATTTGTCTTACGAATTTGTCCAACTCCCTGGAGAATAATTGTCTCATATCATTTGAAGGCTGGTAATTCCTTTGGAATGACCTCTGTGTTATAATTACAGCAAGAGTACTAGCATGTAACTAGGCAAAGTGAAAGTTAATGTTCTTGGTTTCTAGCTTTGTTATTTTTATTAAACTGTTCCCCTTTAAAAGAAATACCTGGAGATATGGACTTTTACTCAAAAGGGCTTTTTGCAGATAACACCAAATGTCGTTTTTCCTGCAAAACACTTACATGCATTAACAATTATCTGAAGGTTGCAATGTATTCTTAAAGTCATGTGCATTTCTGGAATATATTAGAAGAATTGGAGACTTCAACATGTCATTTGCCTCAGGATTATTTATTTTATCCCACTTCAAATGTTTTGAAATTTTTTGAATATATATTCAGCCATGGCTCATGTCGTTTTTCTATCATGATATGGGATTGAACTGAGAATAACCTAAATATACCTTCTCCTTAGGAAAGAAAATCCTGCAGAGCTGGGAAGAAATCTGGAGAAAACTGATGAGTAGATCAAAAGGCACAGAGAATTACAGATGCACTTGCAGAAGTAATGAGAAAGAGGATGCAATTTGGCGTACAGCTTTGTCCTGTTTGTGTTGGTCCTTGTGGACCATCAGCCCTCAGTCTGAGCTGTGTTGGGGCTGTGTGAGGGGGTGCAGAGGGAAAACCCTCCCTGCAGCCCTGGGGGCACTCTTACTGATGTGCAGGCACTGGGATGTAGAATTACTGTTACCATTACAACGATTTACATGCTCAAATCCTGTCTGCCTCAGCAAGGTGATAAATACCTCAAAATATTATACATTATAAGGGCCTATTCTGTTCTTGATTTACAAGGTCAATTGCCTATACATCTCTTAATGTTGGTGGGAATTTATTTTATAAATTTTCAGCACACCCAGAAAGGACATGGGAGTTAATCTGTCGTGATTCTTCTCTCTAGGGGGAAGACCAGCATCTTACTTTCCCCAGCCATAGTCTTTACGCACATTTTTGGGTGATATTTGAAGGTAAAAATGTGATTTGGTGAGTGGGATGGGACTGCATGCTTCATTTAAAAAGAAAACATAGACTCCGCTTAATACATTTACTGCATTATAGTTCTAACATGGGAACATTTGTCATTTGTTTTACTAATAGCTGAGATATTAGTATTTTTTTAGCCTCTGCCCACTGTGAAACTACAATATCTTATAGTGGATATCCATTATTTATTAGTGGATAGGTTTTCATACAGGATATGGGCTTTAGACCAGCCCAGTTACAGCTCTGAAATGTTAGAGTAGCCTATCTTCATTATTAAGAGATGCATATCTATTACTCTTTAGTAATGACTAAAAAAGAGTAACACTCCATCTTTTGTATTCTCTTGAACAATGTCCTTGCTCAATGTCCTTGAACTATGTCTTCTTTTGTCTAGTGAGCACAAAACCAAAACTGAGACTTCTGAAACCAGCTGATGAATCTTTAGGGATTGTCCTTGCTCTTGTAGGCAACAAGAAAGTTTTGATCTGTGTTTCAGCAGTTGAGTTACTCTCTATTTTTTCTTTGTATTTTTTGATAATTCTAGAGGGCTATGCCTAGTTTCCAAGCTAATAATGACAATATATAATTTCACATTTTTTGGCTGATTTAAAACATATATGCTTTTTTTAAGACTTAGAACAGGAAGGCCTCTAATTCATGTCATAAATGGCCTAGAACGCTCACAAATGTATGGGCATAAAGTCACCAAAAATAAAGCTTCCCCAAGTTCTTTCAGTTAAATGACTGGATATATTTGTAAAGCAGTCTTGCATGGAGACAGTATGGTGACAGAATTAAAGGAAAATGAGAAACTTTGTTGAAGCCTAATGAGAATTAATGTTTTGGCCATTGAACTTGATGGATATGTTGGAAAAATAGTTAAAGTGCTTGCTGTGTTAATGTCAGCTGACATAACAATTGTTTCCAGAGAACCAGACTTCTGAATCCTCATATAAAGCACTGGGGAACTTGAACAACACAAAAGAATGTAAGGTTTGGAGAGAATGGGGGCAGGGGAAGGAAAGAAAAACATTATATAAGTTTAGCTACTTCCAGCTCATTTTTCCCCATTGAAATAATGAATATAAGGGTGTCTCAGCAGCAGTCCAAGCCAAGTTTGGAGAGAGCTTCCAGACTGCTATCTTAAGCATAAGAACCATCCCATGCACTTACCAAGCTGCACCACAGAGTCTTTAATTCATACTTGTAGTCCTACACTGAAATGAAAAATGGGTTTATTGGATGAAAGGTAATAATGACCTTGGGGAAAAAAACTAACCTCTTGACTAGCTGAAAACTGCTCTCCTCACTGAACTCAGAGGAGCCAAAAGCAGTGCTCAGAGCCTGGTGCTGTGCATGCACAGCAGGGAGGCAGAAAGACAGCCCTGACCTTTTTACACACAGAGCACAAGCTCACCACTGCCTTGCTCAGTGGAGATGGAGGAGGCAAGAAGTATCCTCAGTGGCTGCAGCCCTGGACCCAAACACTCCATTGCTCAGAAGTTCTCAGTCTTCATCCGTGCTGTGCTTCAGCACCCAGGCATCAGCCATGCCCTAGGGGTGCCTGATGGCTCCCAGAAATCTCACACCCTTTGTAAACTCCTTTCTGCAAGGAAATTTGGATTTTTTTTTTTTTCCCCTAAGTGCATCATATAATTCAAGATGCTACAGAACAACTTTATTTGGTCTGGATCAACTGGTGTTTGAGCTGGCAACTGGTCCCACAAAGGTCCTCTGCCATAGTTATCGTGTTGCATACACTCATTAACCTCCCTGTATAAAATAATGAGTAGAATATGGACAACGTTACCAGTTTTTTGTAAGTTCAAAACCCAGAAGAACACAAAAATCACCAGAGGAATAGTTTACAGCACTGAAGGACACATCTATTACTGTGCCAGGACCAAAAAAAAAAGCATTTTCATTGTGAAGAAAGATGTCTGCATTTTCACACCACGCATGCACAAATAATATCCTGATGATTTCCCATGGACTGGAAATTTATCGGTGGAAAATGAAAAAATATATACTATCTCTACCTTCTCTTGCCCTCACATTTCTGAAGCTATCTAGGAGCCTCTATGCCATTTGTTTGGAATTGTTCATGTGTCAGGGCAGTGAGTGGATCTAAACAACATATTTTGTTCCTCTTTGTAGCTCTTGCCTCAACACCAGTGTTCAGCTCATGTGATCCAGCACAGCTGAGAGAGGGGTTTTGATGGAATGACCCCTGATTCCCACCCACTGCTTGGGCTGTGATGGTCCAGATTGTTCTCCCAGTCTATTTCAGTGACTGCCAGAGACAGCTGTGAACCATTGTGAAGTATAGTATGTCCTTACTGCATGTTTTTTGAAAAGCATGACCCAGTGAGGGCAAGTTCTTCATTACAGACTTAAAGTTTAGGTTTTAAAACTCTCCTGGTCCCCATACAGGACAACCCCGTAGGCTGCTACACCCATGTTGCTCACATATAAGGCACTTCCATCAGTTTTAAGGTGGCTAGCCTTCATTCTTGAAAATGCTTAAATAGCCACAGATTATATTTCACAAGATAACGACCCAACTATTCCCAACTGCATATAAGTTGCTTTGGTCATGAAGAGTGTTAGCTGTTTCTTGAAAAGCAAGAGTTGTGACCCTCGTAGCTGCAGACCTGTCAGTCTCAAGTCTTAAATTACTGGTAAAATTACAGAGATTATTCTGGTAGTTAATGAAAAGTATCTGAAAGAGTGATTGTCCTGCTGTGCTATGCACTGGTATGGCCTCACGTCCAGTATTGTGTGCATTTTTGAGTGCCACAACACAAAAAAGCCATTGAGCTGTTAGAGAGTGTCCAAAGGAGGGCCATGAGGATGGTGAAGGGTTTGGAGGGGAGGCCGTGTGAGGAGTGGCTGAGGGCACTTGGTCTGTTCAGCCTGGAGAAGGGGTACCTGAGGGGAGACCCCACTGCAGTTACAGCTTCCTTGGGAGGGGAACAGGAGGGGCAGGCACTGATCCCTGCTCTGTGGTGACTAACAGGATGTGAGGGAATGGCTGAAGTTGTGTGGGGAGATTTAGGTTTGATATCAGGAAAAGTTATTTATCCAGAGGGTGGCTGGGCACTGAACAGGCTCCCCAGGGAAATGGTCACAGCACCAGCCTGACAGAGCTCAAGAAGAATTTGGACAACATTCTCAGTCACATGATGTGATTCTTAGGGTTGTCCTATGCAGGGCCAGGAACTGAATTTTGATGATCCTTATGGGATCCTTTTGACTCAGGATATTCTACAATTGTATGATTTTAAAGCCCCATTGCAAACTTCATTTTAGAAGGGTTCACCTGCCCTGGTTCCAACTTTTCCATCTTTCTTCACATAGAAAACATGAGAAAAATGTGAGTCTCTCCTTGCATGGGAAACAGATTGCTGGCAAACCAAACCCTACAGCAGCCTTGCAGCAATTCCAACACTTACCAAGAGGAACATAATTTCTGTTTGGAAAAAGCCCCACTGAACATCACACTGGCCACATCTTTTCCTTTTCCTATCAGTGTTCAGTACAGGTTGAATGAGCAGAACACAGCTGTGCTCACATTAACAGCCCCTCTTTCAGAAGGACGGTAGTGGCTAGGATGTTGTTAGCCTTAGAGGCTGAGTTCCCCAGGCTGCCATCAGAGACCCTCTGAAGGGAAAATTTAAGAACAATTTAGAAATTATAGACCAGATCATAGAGCTATCATAAAGCTTTCATCAGTCAATAAAACAGGCTTTCCTTTTCATAAAAAGTGCTCTCAAATATTTTTGTCTTATAAAAAGAATATTGATGCTGGAACCCTGAAAACTTCATCTGAACTTTTATTTTCTCTGCTTCTCTTTTCATTTCCTGCTTTTCTTTTCTTTCTATGTGGCAAGTGCTTTCATGAGACCTTTAATGCTTTTTGATCCACTTATGGGTGAGGTGTCTCAAATAACACCTCCATGTTGCCTATCTCTGATTTCTCCCAGCAGGTCACCAGGCAGCCGTGACCTCTTAGAAGCTGTGAGAGGGATGCCATCTTCAGTCCTCTGCATCATCCAAAGCTGAGGAAGAACACAAGATTAGGTGGGGAGAACTATGGCAATTCTAACTCCTCTACCATTTTTAAGGCATCTTGAAAAAGCGTCATGAGAATGGCACACACTGAATGACCTTCTTGCTGTCTTTGCAAGAAAAACATTCTTTCTGTGAAGCGCTTGAGCCAGTATCATCACAAGATACTCCAGCCAATACACAGAGCAGGTGCCATATTTTTCCATTTCAGTTAATTTTCCGTTCACAGGTGGAAAACACAAGCCAGTTGTCCAGTTGTCAGCCCTGGCTGAGCCCCACCTTGCCTCATGCTGCAGCCTGCAGAGCTGCTGGTGTTTTCGCTGCTGAGGCTGAAGCCCCAGCACTGAGCACAGGGTAAATGCATTGTGACCAACTCATTCATGAAGGCAGTATTCAGGAAATACTTGGCTATGTTTCCCCAATGTTTGTACGGTGGTTAATTGTCCTTAAAAAATTTAATTCTTTCTTGTTGGCATAAAGGCAGTGTTTATGCCTGTTTGTGTTATACCCAGAGTTTGAGTGTTTGCTTTTAATTGCTGACAATCAAATATTACTAAAGAAAATAATGATAGAAAATAATTACAGCTATTTTCCCCAAGGTGGTGCTGCATAGGTAAAGCAGAGAGCTTTTCATGTTATTTGATTACTGTAATATACTCATTTAGCATTTGTTGACACACGGGTATTTCAGCACAAATCCTACTATGCGTTTTGACAGCATAAATATTTTAAGTCTATTTGTCATGAAGATATATAAAGAAATCAGAAACACAGAAAAAAAAAAAAAAGAAAGAGAAAAATTAATCACGTAACTTATTCACAGTGAATAATTTGGTTCACTCCATCTCTATCTCTGTACAGGCAATACTGCACAGCAGTTGAAAGCCCTGGGTTGGTGACAGTCAGGAAATCAGTTCTCTACACCATTGTCCTCTTCCCATGAGTCAAACTTTTACAATTTAATAGTAAGGGATTTTAAATTATTGCTGGACAGTTGATTGAAAGTTGCTGTACCTGTTTTCAAAATGTTGTAAGTAAAAATTGATGTGATTTTGAAAATGGAAAACTATTGTATGAAACTCTTTAGCATCCAGAGAGCTTCCTGGACTATGGCCATAAGCTGCATTTGCTCAAGTCAGTTTTGCATTAATCAGTATGCCTTGAAGATTACGTCCTATGTTTTTTTATTTAGTGGGTCATATATTTTAAAAAGTGCCTTTAAGTGTTTTGATGAAACACATTAAAAATCCACTGTAATGCCTAGGTGGCTGACAGTGTTAATATATAGCAGGTACCTTTGCCTTTGCTGTTTAAATAATCCGGAGGAGATGCTTCATTATTTATTTTTAAATTTTATCACCAGAGATCTGTAATATCTGAAAATCAAAGTTATTTTCTAAAATACTAATGAATGTTTTCCAGTCACTCAACCACAAAATCAGACTTTTAAAGGAAGTTTTCCAACTAAAAATTGCATAAATGATATTCTTTCACACAACCAAGAGAGCATGAAAATTAACCCCAGCTGTCTTTGTATTGCCTATAGAGTCCACAGAAAGTGTAGTGTAACATTTAGTAAAATGGCAAAAGTCAGGCCATGGTGGATCCTGATTTTCTAAACATTCATGGGTCTATGTTTTTCTGCATCCTGTCCAAACATTTTGGTCACAAAATGGACTTTTCACAACAACCAGATTTCATCTGAATTACCTATTTTTTTGTGAAGAGATCTGTCTGTCTTGGAAGTCCCACCAGAAGCAGAAGGATTTCATAGCCTCGCCTCCACTCCTGGGTGCAAAGAAGAGTACATGAATTAAAACTTTAGGGTTCAACACACCATTCTAAGTTAAGACTAGTATGTGCAGGCACAGATATATCCTTTTCATTAGGCAAATGGCAATCATGAAAGACAAGGCAGTGTGCACATGCTGCTTTAGCCAGTAAAAATCTCTTGACACCTCACATTGGCACGGGCTGGTGGTGCTTCAACACAGCTCCCCTGCACCCTGGCTGTGGAGGGAAGAGTTCCCTCCCATGCCCTGACCAGGAAGAATGCAAATTTTCTGGTTCAGACTGCAAGCTGCAGAGGCCTGAAGAGACCTCGCAAGACAGCCTTGGAGTCTCTAGGGGTGTGGCAAAACTGTGTGAACATGGAAGAGAGGCAAGGGCAGCGGCCACCTTAGGAGGGGTGTACTTCAATCACTCTTTAGTAGGAATCTAGACAGTTGGTGTTTTAGGGCTCTCTACGACACTTTTGCAGGGAGAAGACCAACCCAAAGCCCGGCAGTAAGAGCAGCCTTGTTCATGTCTTGGAACTGCCTGTCTGCTGAGCTGAACTCCTGTGGGGAGGACCTGCAGCGGGGCCTCCACGGTGGGAAGAAAGGATGGCTGTAGCAATTCACACGTTCTGGAGGCCGGGATGCAGGGACCCAAGCTGTGAATATGAATATTCACAAAAGTTATACACACAGCTAAATGCAAACGACTGGCTTCAGCTCAGTCTAGGATTTGAGCACATATTTTGTTTCAATGCTAGTCTATCCAAACTAATTTGTCCATCTCTAGTAATTTTGCCCAGTGGGCCCCATCTCACAGCTTTTAGTCTTTATTCAGGCTACAAGCCCATTGACCTCAGTAAAAGCTGTGCCAGGATAAAGATTGAATGAGGACCGCAGGATTCAGGCTGAATATCTTGAATAGCATTTAGATATGATTTCCTGTATAGAGATCTCCAAATTTTTTTTAAATAAAATCATAGAGAAGTGGGAGGATGATAATAACTTCAGTGACATGATTCAGAATAATCACTTCTCCAATGTAGACATGAGGTAAAAGATAGGAAATTAACCTTTTGAAAGAAATACAGCCTATATAACATGCTGGGAGTGGTCAATGGGTAAACAAGTTCTGGCAGTGGTGAAGTTATGTGAATACACAGGAATTATTTAATACTTTCCTCTGACTAGAAGCAGGACCACACAAATACAGGCTTGTCACAAATATATACGAAGGGAATGATGACTCCAATTCATCACATTTAGTGGGATTCCGTGTGTTTTGCTGGGCTCCTGACCTACTGCAACAGTATTAAAATGCACTGGGGTGCATTTTTTAAATTGCAGAGGAAAAATGAGAGGAGTGTTTAAAAGGCTTTGCATGTAAAGCCAAGTCCAGAGTTGGTGCAGCTCTCTGAGGCTATACTACCAGTAAGGCTGAGTAAAGCCCTGGGACTGGAACAGAAGTGTTCACTGACTGCTGTCCTACAGAAGGTCATTTCGAAGTTTTACAAGCTGTTCTCTAGCCTTATTTGAATTACTCTAATTTCGCATTATTGTGCAGTTTCACATCCCTTTCTATGCCCAGCTACTGTTAGAGGTTTTTCTGATCTTGGTTGCCATTTGTTAAATACAGAGGGAGTCTGGAGTGGTTCACTCAGGATGGGAGAGAAGAAAAGATGAGAGGGCTTTAGACAGGGGCTTTGAAGAAATTAAATGCTAAAGCTGGAGATGTAGTAAGCTTGAACTTCTCTATTTTGGCTAGCTCTAAAGTTGAAATTTGTGGAGTTTTCTTGGCCTTCTATCTAGATCTGACCTATCCTCTGAGGGTATGTGGATATTTTTGGCTTTTTAGAATACACTACACAGATCACAGATCAAAAAAATTACAGCTGGCAAAAACCTTTCTGCATTTAGCTTGGCTGGCTGTCTGTGAAGGATCGTTCCCTAGAGTCTGTTTTTTGTAGAATTCATAACACAATCTAGAACTAGTGAAAAGGGGAAAGTTTGTCCAGAGAAGTCTGCTATTTAAGAGAAGGGCTTGATTTGGATTTTTATTTTTGGTTGTTGCTGTTTTATTTTGTCTGGATGAAACACACTAGAATTTACACTGAGAATTGTCCAGTGACTCTCTGTATATCCTGGTACAGGAGGAGAATTGCACAGCTATTTATTTTTGTGATAACCTATGCTTCAGACAGATCTGAAGAATCTGGTAACCACCATGGTAGCTGATTTCCACCTGGGTGAGAATGAAGGACCACTGCATGACATGTGAATAATGCATCATAATAGAGGCTCTAATTTAGTATTTGCACTGCAGTAGCACTTTCCAGTCTTTCGGAATATATATGTAAGCCATGTCCAAACCAAGACTGTAACTATAACACAGCAACATCTTTCAAGTCCCATAAAGTGAAAAAAAAAAAAAGAAAAAGAAGGAAAAAAAAGGAAAAAACACCAAAGAACCAAAACACTTAAAAGAACGTCCAAAATGCCTGCAGATCCTTCTGTCTAGATTGTTTCTAGGTCACATGGGGATTCACTTCAGGGGATCTCCCACAGTGCCTACCCAGAAATGGGGGCTGTATATGGTAAAAATCTCTTAGGGAGCCTGGCTGCACTGCATTTTTTCTCCCTGCTTTTCACACTATGTGGAGTTTGTAGGCTCAGCCCTCTGAATCCTGCCTGGCAAATGGATGGGTCACAAAACAGCACACTGCTGGTCTGATTGGGACTGAGAAGGTGATTATATCATATCCTCACAGAATTGTATTAAACTTCCCTTTTGCTGGGCTAAAACTGAGAAAAATAACCTCTACTTTTCTCTTGCTTTGAATTGCCAGTCCAAGGTTTAACATAATGCTTTACAAATTGCATAAGCCCCATATTGTAGTTGGTTTTTGACAGGTCTGACTCTGCTTCATTAACTGTCTCTTTCTGGCATAACACTTTCACCCATCAAATTTACCTGTTCTTAACTGTCTTGAAACTCCAAACTGTGAGTAGTAGTTAATATTTCTCTCTGTACCACATCTGGTATTGCTTAAGGTTATGCGTAGGCTCTTAACAGTCATTTTCCTTTCTGCAGTACAAAATGAAACATATTGATTATAATTTGTTTCCACTCCCTTTTATCTTTTTTTTTTTAACAGAACTTGGAAGAAAAATACTCAGAGTACTTTTCTCTACTTTTTCTTTGTTTCTGTAACAAGCTAATTTCTATGAAAAGTAACCTTCAATGGAGGCAAAAGGATAATTTTCATTGTGATTTTGCCAAATGCATGCTTTCCCTTATGAGAATCCTCTAATAATCTCAAAATATTGGATAGAGATCTTACAGTTACAGCACAGAATATAAATCTAAGCATCCTTCAGAGTTCTGTGGCATTATGAACCAATCTAATTTTGCTGTTGGGGTTATCACAATGACTTTGTGAATTGTGTGGATGGCTTTCAATAAGGTGGACTGAAGACTCCGAGTCAGGAAATGTTACTGTCTTACAGACAAATGAGTGCAGCAGCATAACTCTAAGAGCATGAAATTTCAAGGAAGTCAGTGGGATTTACCTTGTTCATGAACAAGGAACTGTAAGGGAAATTGACAGCTGACAAAAGTTTCTTCTGTCCTATGCCCCCTGATAACTATTTGACTCTGGACTTGCTTTATCGTTTTTTCCTTTTTTTTTTTTTCTGATTTAGAATACAACAAGTTTAAGGGTCCAGTTAGCTTCTGTAACAGATATAGCAAAATTATTAAAAAGAAAAGAGTTTGTTTCTTAAAGTACTGTGCTTATGTTACTTTCGATTTGGAATTTGTTTTTCTTAATATCCTCTGATATTGCAGGGGAGGAATCAACAAAGCCCCTCCAATGATAAGGCTCAGTCTAACCTGGGAGATGTTTTAACAGTACCCAGTTCCCATGAGAGGTGTCCCATCTGACTCTGAAATGCAGTGGGGTCCAGGAACTTTTGGACTCTTTTTCTCCACTTCAACCCCGTCTTCTAGGTTTTCTGCCCCTGCACACTCCAGCCACATCCCTAATCCAGATCAAAAACAGAACTAAAACTGTGGCATGTGCCATGCAGTGCACCTCTCCCTGACATAACCTGAAGGACTATTTTAAGCTTTATTAAGTTAATTTAAGGCTTTGAACTGGATTTTAAGATATTTTCTTCCACCATATTAGCTTTTAAATTATTTCCTAACAGTACAGTCTTTCTNGTAAGTGAAGCAAAGTAAACCCGAAGTGCCAGTTTACTACTGGTGGAAAAAAGAAAGCAAAGGAGCAGCAGAGACAAACCAGAGCCAAATGAATCCTTCCTGTGGAAATGCCTCGTGTGTGTGTGACTGTGCTTTGCTTTCTCCTCTTCCTTTCCTAACAGTACAGTCTTTCTACCTATGGAAGAGCTTTGTTCCAGCCCACTGCCTACACTTTCAAAGGTGTTCTTCAAGCTATTTCCATTTCTACTTCTTAATCTGTTTCCCATTTCTTTCTTTCTTTCTGAAACAAGCACTTCTCTTGCACTAGATTCACCATCATCCTCTTACCCTCCTTCCTGGCATGTTTTGTTTTATGAGAAGGTCCCCAGCTGGGCCTTGGGATTAGGAGGAGGGAGTGGCTGACCCATCTTTCATACTGTGGATAGTGTTTGAGTGTGCGTTGTGCAGTTCCAGCAGCAAAAGAAACAGTAAAATTCTAGGAAAATGAGAACTATACCTTCTCAATTAATTCCTTTGCTTCTGTCTTCCTCAGTAACCTTATTTGGGAGTGGGGTTGTTTGGGAATAGCCTTCCTGGCAAGGACAAATACTACTGTAGTGATGCAGCTGCACTATTCCTTGGCCTCATGAATGGTGAATTTCCATTTCTTGTACCATATCCAGAACATGCCTAATTTGATCACTTCCTTGCTCTAAAAGATATTTGCAAATGATTCTAACATGGTATTTATGGAGAACATCTTCTTTATTCTGTTAAGTTTATCTGAAAAAGAAATATAAGAAGTGAATAAGGTGCAAAAGTTTTTGAGAATAGCATTATGGAATGACAAGTAAAATTATCCAATAGAGATGGTGTGTGCCTTCCTCTATGCAGTGAAATTTTGTTTTCTGATCACACTTTTCATGAATAGAAGACATTTAAGTGCCAACAGTATTACCCTGCGATTCGCTGTACTCATAGTACCATAAGATGATGAATTCAGGCATATCTGCTGGGAAGCAAGCATTATCAAGAGGATTTCACAGAGGAAAACTAATTATTTAAAGGAGCAGCTGAAATGTATTTCTGTTCTGAATGTCCCCTAGAGCCTGGCTAGTAGGGACATTCAGCCCATAAATATGGACTAAACTCTATTTTCATAATTGATTTGCAGTACATCTTTAAGTGCTAAGGAGGCCAGGTGGTTCAGCAGTGACTGCAGCTTGATTCCTGTACAATAAAGAATCTGTACATGCTGAACTCAGGCAAGTTATACCATGGGCAGTTGAGGCCGATAGGAATCCATGTAATAATTCTCACTCCATCATTTTCAAACATTAGTGACTTACAGGTCCTGATCTTAGTTCTGAATTTGCCTTCGTTTTCATTGATTTTGTGGTATATCTCATGCCCACTGCAGTAAATTACTGAGATCATAAATGATGACTCATGAAGCCGAGAGTGAAGTCAATGCCATTGGGGTGAACAAAATTAATGGATGCTGGTGGATGATATTTGTGCTTTCCTGTATCTGTTGTTTGAACCTTTTCATTGCACATGGGCCTTAGGA
>VZTT01057553.1:58498-71741 GCA_013400855.1 Buphagus erythrorhynchus | reverse complement strand
CCCTGGGATTGTACCACCGTCGGGGGGAGGAAACAGCGAGGCGAGGGGGAACGGGGCGGGCCGCACCACTCGGAGCGGAGCACCCGCCCCTCCGCCATGACTCCGCGCGCCCTTTGGCACCGCCCGCTACTTCCCCTTCCCGCCCCGCCCCGCGCGACGCCCCTCGCTCATTGGCCGGCCTCAGCAGCGCGGGTTGGCCGTCGGCGCGCACGCGCAGGCCGAGAGGGCTACGGAGCTCTGATTGGCTGAGAGAGTAGGAAGGACTTCGGCTCCTCCCGGCCAATGGCGCGCGGCCCAGGCTCCGCGCGGAGGGCGGCGGGATGCC
Organism: Buphagus erythrorhynchus; assembly: GCA_013400855.1. Classification (NCBI taxonomy): domain Eukaryota; kingdom Metazoa; phylum Chordata; class Aves; order Passeriformes; family Sturnidae; genus Buphagus; species Buphagus erythrorhynchus. The sequence continues at coordinate 71,416 of VZTT01057553.1, read as the reverse complement.
CTCCCCCGAGGTCGCACGGCGCTGATTGGCCAGTTCTCAAGCGGCCCCGCGCTCTGATTGGGCGAAGGCCCTTCCGCGGGGGCGCGGCAGCTCCGCGCGCATTCCGCCCCTCCGCTCCCCCCGCGTCCCCCCCCCCGCGAGAGGACGGGGGAGGGGAAAGGCCGCGGCGCGAGCGCGCGACCCCATCCGCCATTTTGTATCGGAACGGCGGCGGCGCGAGAGAAGCGCGCGAGCGGCCCCGGCCCGGCCCTCACGACACCGCCGAGGTGGGAGCGGCGCCCGCTCTGCTCCGGGGGGAGCTCTGGGTGGCTGTGGGGGCACTGCGGGCTTCGGGGCCGGGGGAGTCGCAGTGGGGACGGGGCTAGAGGCAGCGGGGCCGGGCCGGCTTACGCTGGGGGCAACGAGGCCGGCTGAGGCACCCGCCCGGGTGTGCGAGAGGCAGCGGTGGGACCCGCGGCCCTCTCTCCCCGCACTCCTCGGTCCTGCGGCCGCCCCTGAGCGACAGAGGGAACTCCGTAGGGCCCGGGGCGGGAACCGCGGGTGTTCCCGGTTCGGTTGCGGGGGCAGGTGGCGGCGGCAGCGTCGCGAGGTGGTGGGGAAACCGCCAGCTCTGGAGCTGTGCTCATTTCTCCCCCTTCGCTTGTGTAACGCCGGTGGTGACAGGTGAAGCTTTGAGGACTCCAGGCCGGGCTCGACGGCCTCCGTAGGAGATCGGTGTTGTTGTGACTTGCCCACAGAAAATACGGAAAAAGTGACCTGTAGTAAATAATCTGGTGGCATAACCTTCTTGCAGAACACAGGAGAGAAAGTCCTTCTCAGTGCTGTCCTCCAGTTAAGAAAAGTCTGCCCTGTAAAATGGACTTGTATAATTCTAAACTAGAAATAGCAACAGTTGGGTGTTTCGAAATATGCTGTATCAGTACAAGAGCTTCTTTACGATAGTTTTCTAAATTGGATTAGTACCATTTACTCCTTATATAGGAAGGCCAATCAGCACTCATAGTTTAATTTCAACAAACCACACACAATTGGGACAGTATTTACGACAGAAGTGAGATAATACTGAAAATCTAACACTAGTCTGTTGGTTCATCATGTACTCAGATTGTTTCTGAATCCCACTTGTTGCAAGGAAGCATGGCAACTGCTCTCAGGAACTTTTTTTAAAGCAGGTAACAAAACAGGTGTGACTCTGACAAGTCATTCTTAGTGTACCCAACTGATTCCCGTTTCTAAGGTAACTTCTTTGGCATTGACTAAAATTATGGGCAGGGTGAGTCCAGGTGGGGTGACTCTTATAAACAGGAAACAAACTTAGTTGGTAGTAGAGTGGTGTGTCCTTTCTACATTTGTTGTTTTGATTCTTTCAGCCCTTTTGCGTTTAGGTTCGCTTAACTGTTGATGCTGTTGGCCTGGTGTCTCCAAACCAAGCTCACAGCCAGCTTGCTGCCTACCCGTGTCTCTTCTTTGGAGAAACACCTTATCCTGTTTATCCTATATAGTGTTCCTAGGTTTTTGATTTGTGCTGAAATGGCCACTCTTGGTGTTCAGCTGAATAAGTGGAAGAGAAACTGTGAAAACATAACTTTGCAATAGAGGACAGTAATGTTTTGTGTCCCTGTGATGGGACATAACTAAATCATGTTGGGAATTGTTATCACTCAGAATCATGGTTAAGGCCATCATTATTTTCGCCAGATTTCTTTGTTTGTTCCATAAACATCCCTGATGTATGAATAATGCAGTTTTCCTTTTACTTTTGAAATAGCATTTAGCTCCTTTAAAACACATTTTGGATGGTAAAAAAACATGAAGCATTTGATAATAAGTCCCTCCTTTTCTTCCCTCCAGCAGAAACTTTATTCTGCAGTGCATGTCTGAAGGAGAACTGGGAAGTGAGAGTTTCTTGGGTTTTTTTTAACAGTCCAGGTTGATGTGAAAATGCCTGAAGCAGCCATGTCGTGTTTGATGCATACCTCGTGTATTTGAGGTAGATTCCAAACTGCAACTTCACTGGCCTGAGTGTATAGGAGCAACATAGGTGCTTGGTTCAGCCACACTCTGTAAACTAAAGTTACAGTGTCTAATCATCTTTGTCACCAGTTTACTAGAATTGGGTGCAGCTTTCCAGTGTATGCAATGTTCAGGTGTCTTTTCTGTTTGTAAATACCTGAATTTGAACTGGTCAAATGAATCGGGGACTTATTTTACTGCTAATGTGACTTCCACTCTGGAGTTTTTTTTCTCAGTAGATTACAAAGTGGCAGACATCCTGAAATACAAAGTATAGTATGATTCAAAACCACCTTTCTCCCTTGAATTGCTCCCAGTGTCAACCTTCAGAGAGATGTGCTGCTCTTCCAAGTTTTGTATTTGTTCATGAGTTTAAAAAGAGGGTAAGGGACTGTTCTGGAGAGCAGGTTTAGCAGTGGTCCCTTTAGTGTGTTTTATGTGATGTTTTGTGACAGGAGTTTAGAACCTAATCAGCAAACACATTGGTGTTTGTGTCACTTGATCTGTTTTTTCCTCCACATGCAGCACATGTGCCTTGAATCATACAACTCTTGAAATCCAGTGGGAATAGTTACTTCTGCAAAATTCTGAAAAAAGTTCCAAAGTTAGCTTAAAGTTTGAAATGACTTTATTTGTAAGGGTGTTTCTGAATTTGTGGAAGACTTCAGGTTTGTCAACTTCAGCATCAGGACTTAATTACTCTCCAGTGATTTCTGGTTAGTAGGGAGTGTCTTTGGTCACACCTGATGGGTGGTTTCATATTGGCCCTCTATATTTTGTGATTTTTGGATTCTTGCCTGAAATTTTATTGCATTTACATTTTAATCCAACAGAACTCTGCTCTTGAAAAAAGATCTACTGAAATAGATGCCAAATGTTTTTTGCTGATGGGCTCTTGTTTTCCTTAGGAAGTGTTCAGGGTGTGTAATGCTGTAGAATTTGGTAAATATTTTTTATCTCTTTAAAATGGGTTGTGTTGCGCAATATAAAATAGTAATACATTATATATTGTAATATTGTAAGAGCTCCTGAGTCCTGTGCTGAGTATCTTAATCCATTACTTATCATAGGATCTGTGACTGAAAGTGGCTAATTTTGCCAGGTAATCTAAAATTTTTTGATAAACTCCCTGTAGCTGAGGCCTGACTTGTCTGAACCTGGCAGGTTTGTCCCATGGACTGAAAGTTTCCTGAATTGTTGAGGCCAGTGTAGGGAGATTCATTCCCACTAAGGATATATGGATCTAAAAATAAAGTCTGCTTCACATAGCATTCATAACTTTCTTAATCAGTGCTGTAGTAATTGAATTTTATCCTTTCTCTGAATGACCAAAGAGGCACCTGTGCACTTCTGCTTTGCAGGCAAGGCTCCCTTGGTTACTCTGTATGCTCCTGAGTTAGGTTGCATCATTTGAACCTCAGAAGTGCTGTTAATATTGTGTCCGTGGGAGCTGTCAGGGTTTGCTGTGTGTTGGGATACACACGGTGCAAACCATATGTTTCGAACATAAGTAGGAAGCTGTTTCCTCAGCTATTGTGTTCCTTCCTTGAGTCTCCGTGTTTGCTCAGGCTCTTCCTTGAGAGGCTTCCTTGACAGAAAAAATCCCATTTTACCTCCAGCTTAGATTGTCCAGTGGCACTGCTAGATTTTGCAGTTGGAAGGTGGCAAAGCTTGTTTTGCTTCCCTGCAATCAGAGTGTTCCCTGCTTTTTTGGGAGACAACAGAGATGCTAATAGGAAGGTGGGATGGTCAGTGTTCCTGTTCTGCAGGGTGTTGTATGGCAGCAGGGAGACTTGAGCCCAGCTTTGAGAATTTCAGTACTAAAACCCCTGGGTTTTAGGTGGAGTAGGTGTGATTGCTGTGCTGTTTGTATTGGTATGAGGGAAAATGCCCAGAGAAATGTGGTTTTTCTTCCTAGGGGCCTGAAAGGCAAACTCTGAAATTCTATTACTGCCTTAAAAATTGGTCAAGTTGAAGTTTTGTGTTATGTACTCTAGGTAGTTGAAACAGCCTATGAGTTTTCCAGGGTGGTTGCTGTAATCTGGTGCTCTTATGGGACTGAATTTCCTTTGCTGACTGCTGGTTTTAGTAACTGCAAGTATACTGTGCTTGGTTTTTAACAAATGCTTTTCAGAGGCTTTATATTGGTCATGTATTTTAAACGCTGCCAATAAGATTGTCTTGGAAGGTGTGTGACATTTTCTAGGTTATTCCAAAAGAGGAATTTAAAGGTTATTTAAAATAAAAAATCAGGTACTGTACTACTAAGTAATATTTTTAAACTTTTGTGCCAATCCTCCTTTCTAGATGTTCCACAGTCAGTGGCCTTTTAAACCTTTATATATAAAGGTAATGAATTCTAGCTTGTCAGATGTACTAAAAAGAAGTGGAAGTTTTGTGTAATTCTTGTCATTGTAGTTTTAGACATGCCCTGAAATTCTTTCAGAGACCAGCTGCCTTGTCATTGAAGAATGCTTTCAGTATTACTGCTTGAAAATTTGTTCTTCATGAGATGTCAGTTTTATTGCATAAGAAGGATCATGCATGTCTTCATTGAGTAGTCAGGGTTTTCTTTGGTTTTCTAAGGAAAGTCTGGAAGTCAGTTGGTTTGACTTTTCTTACAAATAATTTACCCATATATTTGTGTAATATAATAAACTTTTTCAAAAAGCAGAATGGTCTTCATTGCGTCTGATAGCATTTGTTGCTCCTGATGTTTTGAAGACGTTAAATAAGGTATGGTTCTAAGTGTAAGCAAGTGAAAACATTCGTATGAGGGAGATGGGAAGAAGAGTTCTATTTGTACCCAGCCTGGCCTGCTCAGCTTCCTGTGTGCTGCTGCTGTTGGGTGCTGGCAGGAGGAGGCCTGGCATGCCAAGCTGTGCTGCTGCAGGAATGCTCCCTGGACGGGTTTGCCCCCAGTTCTGCGTGCCAGGAGAACACATCACCCGAGCCATCCATTTCCATGATGAGGCAGGAATCCTGTGCTGGTGATTTTCTCCATGGAGCCAAGAGAGCAAAGCTATAGTTTTTGTTCTGAAAAAGGGATCTTCAGACTCTTGGCATGAAGCCCAGTGACCTTTGTGTTTTGATCAGGTAGAACTTCCAAGCAGTGACTCTCCAGCTTGATTCTACCTCTGAAAATGCACAGTGGTGCTTCTCAGAGCAGCTTGAGGCTTCGTTCGAGGCTTCCCACACTGTTGGATATGCAGGACTTGCTTTGGGATGCAATTTTGTCACACTGGCAATCTGTAATTTAACAGATGAGATGTCAAGTGCCAAGTTTTGTGTTGTCATAGAAATTTATTAAGCTGGCAAGCTCTGCTGTTGTAGCTCACTGGAAAGCTGTTTCAGTATAAGCCAAATGTTAAGGTTAGTTTATTGCAGTTCTTTGTGTGTTGCTCATTCAGAATTGCTTGTTTTGGTGTACAGAGTTGAGGCAGTACTGCCTGGGTGTACTGAGCAAAATATAGCAGAGATGGTAAAAGTGTGTTTTTTATATTAATTTATGATTGATGCTTTGAATGATTCTGACCTTTGATTGTTGCTGTGTGGTGTCTAATTCATTATTCATCTCATTTTCTTCTTTCTCGTGCTGAAAATCATTCTTCTGACTGAGCTGTTTGCTAGCTCTTTCAGACTGCAAAATGCAGAAATAAGTGTTCACGTAGTGTAAAAATAACTGAGCTTGTGTTGTGAAAACTTAATACTACTTTGATTTTCTTGTGAAGAGTTATGTGATATTGTTACAGAACTTAAATCTAATTTAATACTGTTTTCCAGGTGCCATGTTTCAGAACAGACGAAGACAACTGAGAAAGAAGAGCTGAAGCAAGTAACACAGAAACAGATACAGGCTCATTGGGGGAAAAAAAATTGACCTGTCTCTGAGGTGACTAAAGGGGAATAATGGTGATTTTGCGCCGGGCTCGGCCGCCTGCTTCCGCCCCAACCAGCAATGAATCTTGACTCGCTCTCGCTGGCCTTGTCTCAAATCAGCTACCTGGTGGACAATTTAACCAAGAAAAACTACCGAGCCAGCCAGCAGGAAATACAGCACGTAAGTAAAGTGATACAGTGCTACAGAATAAATTTTGAAAAGAGAACTGGAGTTTCTTTTCTCGTTTGTATTTGTACTCTGTGGTGCTCTTGTATGTTACTGTTTGCTGTTTTCTGTGGCGTTGGGAATTGCAGGGTGTGTCTGATACTCCTGCTGGTTCATCTGCCAAGTCATGGAATACAGCTCAGGGCTGAGACCAGTATTAACTTCGTAGTTGAATATCAGGATTAACTGCTGCTCCTGAAGGGTGATATGAAAACCTTTCCTAACTTCTCTAAATCTTTCCACTTTTGGGCATTCAATAGAACACTGATTGGGAAGGGGAAGGAAACGTATACATTCAGTGTTCAGAGTTGTTGCACTGAAAGCCTGAGTATGTTGTAATTTACCTCTGAATGCTCTCTCCTCCCTTGATGGAAGTTTTTTTTCCTCTTTTCATTCAGTGACTCATGGCTTGGTCATGAAGCCGAGCTTGATTTGGCCCTGGGTTTTCAGAAGGCAGGCAGAGTAACTGCATGTTGAGACCTAAATATCTCTGATCTGGGCAAGAATTCTGTTTTAACTGACCCTTTTAAAAATAGCTCTGACTTGCAGGGTGGACTGAAGAGCATTATCTGCAGAGGAGTGCTTAGGAGGAAGTGAATGCTACTGAGCTAGTTTTAGAAACTGGTTTAGTTCAGTTCCCAGCAGACAGCTGGGCCACTTAATGTTGAGGTTTTTTCCTGCTGCAGTGCAATCCTGCAGCAGTTTGAATCAGATTAGAAGGCCAGAGGGCTTAAGCAGTGAGTTTCTGTAACATTTGATGTCTTTAAAAGTGCATTCATTGCTTATCTTGAGGTGAGAGGAGGGTGATTTCAGCAGTACTGGCTTCTTTAAATGTAAGATGGAATAGGTCTCTTGTAACTATTTTAACTTCCTCATGTTTTTCTAAGTTCAGTACTCCAGGGGCTCATTTGGGATCATGCTGTCCTTTTGATCACTGTTAGTTTCAACAGATGTTTCTAGCAGCAAGGTGTGACTGAAGCATGACTTGATTTGGGTGAAGATATGGTTGATCTGCCGTTCACTTGGAGCACAGCTCTCTAAAACAGGGATAGATTGTTCCTTTCCCTTCAGCCAGGCCTCTTAGCCTCACTGTGGTGAGAGGGGTGAGAGACTGACCTGGTCTGTGGAAATGGCTGGATTGTATTTGGTTATAAAGCAGATCTAGAATTTCAAGGCTGAATTACTAAAATCCATCTTTTTTTTTTTTTTTTAGTTTTATTTTCCTGGTATTGCTTTACTTTTGTGGTTGCTGATACAATGTTTCTTTAGTTTAAGAGAATATATGTGCTGTAACTCTGTCTCATGGTACACTGCTTGGGGTAATTTTTTTGCATGATTCACCCAATTTTACAAAGTTTACGTGTGGAAATTCATACTTGGAGTTGTTCCTGTCTCAACTGACAAAAATGACATTTATATTTAGATACATCACTCGAGTGTAACAGTGGCAAAGCTTGAGGAACTAATTTGTTTAAATGTTCTATCAGTAGTCATTTAATATAGGTAATGCTTAAAAAAATGGAATATGTGTTTAAAAAACTGAAAAATATTTTATACATTTGTCAGACACAAATTCTAAACCATGGCTTCCTCTGAAGTGAGTTTTTGTGGTCTCTTTCTCCTGAAGTGGTAAGGAGAGCCTGTCTGGTTGGAGGGAAAGGGCTTTGTGGATGAGTTTATCTAGGAAAGTGAAACTTTTTGAATCTAGAAAAACAGAGTTATTTTTTGTCTAATCCTGTTTTTGCCCAAACACATTACCTGATAAATCCAAATAGATGTGGCTCAAGCTTTATCCTAAATCACAGACTGGTTGGGGTTGGAAGGGACCTGTGGAGGTCATCTGGTCCAACCTCCTGCTCAGTCATTTAGAGTGGATTGCCCAGGAACATGGGCAGATTTTGGGTACCAACATGAATGGAGACTCCAACCTTTCTGGGCAGCCCCTGTCAGTGCTTGGTTACCACTGCAGTAAAAAAATAGTATTTTTTGATATGATTTTATGATTGAATACACTGTCATGTAAATGTGTATCAAGACTGCCAATACAAAGGTTTTTTTCAGCTCTTTCTTTAGAAAAATTGGCAGTTCTCATTCTCCATTTCCTGGAAGAGCTTTTTATTGAATGTAGTTAGAGTTGAAATATGATACACTGCACTTTTAGCCTTCTCTTCCCTTCTTTCCTGTATGTTAAATTTTCAAATTATTGTCCTTCGGGAGATACCTCAGTGCGAGGAAGCAATCTACTTCTTATGTAGGCTAGTTGTGTGGATGATTTAGTTTGTACAGTTTTCTTTGGCATCTGTTTACTTTGATGAATTCACCTTGGTCCCAGCACCAGCCAGTTCCTTAGGAAATTGATCCAGCTTTATGTCAGTCTTGTTACCACATCCAAATCTTTGTATTTGTTTGGGATTGCCTAAACAAACTGCCTGTTTTCTGAAGCCTGAGTTAGGTTTTGAATTTGCTGTCAATTCAGTTTTGCTGCCTTTTGCACCAATCTGAGCAGCTTCCTGATCCTGGGGTATGACTGCCTTCAAAGGCCCAGCTGTTGCCATAGCTGGGCTGTTTACTCTGGACTGACACACCACAGGCATGTATATTATAGCCTCTGGTCAAGAAGCAGAGCTAGATTCAACTTGGAAGTTTCTTTCCAGCAGAACAAAACTTGGCAGCCACTGGAATCAGCAGGCTCTGAGGAAAGGGAAGCATAGTGTCAGATAACAGTAGAAAAATTGAGATGAAAACAGTCAAACATCAGAGCCCGAGCAGACAGAGCCTAAAGCAACCCTGTTTATCTCTTTGCACTAAGAAACTACTGGCAAACAAGGACATTCATGATGGGTGAAGCAGTGGGCTTGGTGGAGGCAGTTAGAGCGGAGGCAGAACTGCAGGTTTGTGCTGGCACATTTGTGTCTCTCCTGCAGCTAGAAAAGGGGAAACAGTGGGAGAAATGTTGCTATAGATGAAGGTTGGATTTGTTACTAGCTGCTACTGTTTGGCCAAAGAGACAAGCTGCTGTTGATTGGCTTCACATTTCTGACAGTATGGATTCTATTAAAAGCAAGTAATGCTGTCTGCTTGGTTGGAGCGTAAAGAAAAGAGCAAGTTCCGAAACAGTCTGGAGCTATTTCAGGCAACAAGCTGATGAGCTGCTCTGTAGCCAAGAGTTAAGGTAAATGGGAGGGGATGCAAACAAAAATGTCACATCGTTAAGATTTAGTAGTGAGTGATAGGTGTTGTAAGTCAGCTAATGCAGATCATCCATTACACAGGTGCTGTCCCAAGGCTTTGTTCTTGCAAAGTTAGGCACTGCAGCTGTAGGAAAAAATGGGGAAAAGTGGGGCCATGGACTGTGTGGATTCTGGGCTGCTTTGGTGGCAGAATCCTGACAGTGACTTGAAAACCCCTTATTACTTAGCTTTATAAGAATACCACCTCTGAAATGCATGGCTTCTCTGTCAATGTCTAGGTTCTCTTTGTTTATACTTCTTATTTGCAAATAGGGTTAATGATGTGGTTTCCAGGTTACTGATTAAAAGGAACATTTATAGCAGTTTTGTTGAAACTGCAGATGACTTAACTACTAGCAGTACTGCTGTACTAGATCCAGATCTTGTTCTGTTATGGCTGTTTGCTACCAAGCTGTTTTTTTGATACTTTTTTCCAGATTGTGAATAGGCACGGTCCCGAGGCAGACAGGCATTTACTACGCTGTCTATTCTCGCACGTGGATTTCAGTGGCGATGGTAAAAGCAGTGGCAAAGATTTTCATCAGGTATAGTTTGCACCAATGCATCTGTTTATTAGTTTTGATTTTTAAAAATCCGTGGTGGGATTTCATGCAGATTAAGCACAAAGGCAGGTTAGAAGCAGTAGCTTCGAAGAAACTTTTTTTCTGGTTATATGGCCTTTCAATTGCAAGTGCTTTTTGCTAATCCTCAAATCAGAAGATAATTGTTGATATCTGACTTAAAATCTCTTGATCTGGAAAAAAACTGGTTGCATCAGTACAGATGCTCCTTTTACATGCAGTGCTCTGCTTTGAAAGCCTTTCTGTGTATTTTAAGAGTTTGTCCGAATCCAGTCTGACATTTCTGGTGCTATGTGTATTTACAGGACTGTTATTATCCTTAAGCAATTTTGCTGAAGACTTTTTAGCTCCTTACCATGAATTGAATACTCTTGGGTTATCTATTGCAATGTGTGAGAGTGTTTACAGAAAGTAAAACATTGCACATATGATGGAGAATGTTTCATCATTTTGTCAGTCTTAAAAGCAAAGCAAACCTGAAGAAAGGGACCTAGTTGATGTTAGAGAGAATTTGGGCACTTACATAAGTACTTATCTTTTAATTTTTCCGTACACATTGCACAGTGGTTTATTTTTATTGTCCTGTTATGAAACTGTGAGTCTTCAAGTTACCTTGTTCTTTTCAGACTCAGTTTCTGATCCAGGAGTGTGCGTCGCTGATTACAAAACCAAACTTTATCTCGACGCTGTCGTACGCCATTGACAATCCCTTGCACTATCAGAAGGTTTGTATGCTTCTTGAATGGGATCCTGGTGCCAGAAACTGCACTGAATTGGTCTCTAGGAAACCAGCTGGTTTTCCCTTGTGTTCCCTTGTAGTAAAATTTTCCAAAACTGAGCTTGCCTGGTTGGTGTGGGGTTTTTTTGTTAAATTAAGTAAGTTAGTCAATCACTCAGAATGACTGCAAACTTAATTTTAATACTTTATCTAGTGTTGGTACTTCATGGCTTGTTTATGGCACTAGAACCAAAACAAATCAGCAGTCCTTCTGTTTCTTTCAATATGAAAGCCATGATAGTGGTTTAATAGTGGGATATATGGAAGAAGCTTTTAGATGAGATGTATCCAAAAGTAGTTGGAAAGTGATTTAGAAAGCCATCGAAAGTGGTTTAGAAGCCATAGAAGCTTTGTGTTAACCCACAGCAGAATAATTACTAATATTCCAAGCTTGCAAATAGACTCTAGATCGTCTGACACATTGCAAATGAGATTAATCCCAAAACAGCTTTCATGGTATTCTTTTTACCTGTTTCAGAGTCTAAAGCCTTCACCCCATTTATTTGCCCAATTGAGTAAAGTCATCAAATTAAGTAAAGTTCAAGAGGTAGGTGAATGCTTATTTAAAAAAAATCTTTTTTTTCTTAGCTAGTTAGAAAGGATGAGGTCTCCTTACTATGGTGTTTGGTTTTGTTTGTAGGTAATTTTTGGTCTGGCTTTACTGAACTCTTTCAGCTCAGATCTGCGAGGTTTTGGTAAGTTTTCTAAAGTACTGCAGGAGGGACAGCCTTTTGCAGCAGTGTTCTTTCTAGATGGGTAGATGGGCACCTGCCTGACCTGACCTTGCAATTAATGCAAGGAGGGAGGGGCAATAGGTAACAGTCATCTTGTTGAAGGACCGTTTAATTAATGACTTGCTTGATAATGAATCAAACTGGAGTATTGTGATATCTTAACTTGTAGTTGTCTATTAATATTTGAGTTCTGAGGTTCAAGATTTCTGTTTAAATCTGAGCTGTTGTGGCTTGTGGTAAACAAACTAAAACAATGGTACCTAGCTAAATGAATCGCATATTAAAACAGAATCCCAGGTTTCGACTCTAACCTCTTCTGTTTCCAAAAGCTGCCCAGTTTATCAAACAGAAACTCCCGGATCTTTTGCGCTCTTACATTGACGCGGACGTCAGTGGAAATCAAGAAGGTGGCTTCCAAGATATTGCAATAGAGGTCCTGCACCTTCTCCTCTCCCATCTCCTCTTTGGGCAGAAGGGAGCCTTTGGGGTAGGACAGGAGCAGATTGACGCTTTCCTCAAAACATTACGTAGAGGTAAGTGGTGCTGTTCAGGAAGCCTGACTTCAAGATAGATTTTCATGACTTGCTGTCATTGCAGAGTGCTGAAGGGGTGGGGAGCTTGCTGACTTAGAACTCGGTACATTTTCATAGTTCTGAACTGACAGAAAAGTACCACTGTTCTGGTATCGAGTCCTAATGTACAGTTTTGCTTTCAATGAGCAGTACTATGGTCTCATGTTCTTGAAAAGTTTTGATAAATAAACACTGAGTAAGGGATATTCAAGTCTGTGTTTGCTTGTATAGCATGATATTTATGGATTTAGCTAAAGCAGCTCAGTGCACTGTAGTTGAAAACCCCCTTACAGAGTAAGGAATGTAAATTGCCATTTCAAGCAGGTGCATTTTAAGCATTGTTTTATTATATTAGATGCAGATCCATGAGGAAACACTAGCACAGTGAGGGAGGAGCTTCTGACTTAAACTCTGGTTCATCTCCTGAAAGCTGCCACTGTAGTCCGTTCCTTTGCAAAACCAATATTTGCTGTAAACTTACCACACTAGGGAGGATTTGGACTCAAGATAATTGAATTTAACCCACTCCTTAGTTCTGCACAGACATAGAGGAAACTACCGTTTATACAAGAGCAAAATACTTGTTCTAGTTTTTTAAATAAAACTTTTTAGTTCATATGTCTTTCAGTAAAGATTAGTGCATTAGCCTGTATAATTCCTGGCACTTTGCTTTGGGATATTGGGCACTCTTCTCTGAATGNTTTCACATGCAAATGGTCTTCTGGGTGTCTTGACACTTTGTTACTCTTGCCTTTAGATTTTCCCCAGGAGCGTTGCCCCGTGGTGCTTGCACCACTTCTATACCCTGAAAAACGGGACATTCTAATGGACAGGATCCTGCCTGATTCTGGAGGGATAGCCAAAACCATGATGGAGAGTTCTCTGGCAGATTTCATGCAAGAAGT
>VZTT01057553.1:14880-57204 GCA_013400855.1 Buphagus erythrorhynchus | reverse complement strand
TCCTTAGTTCTGCACAGACATAGAGGAAACTACCGTTTATACAAGAGCAAAATACTTGTTCTAGTTTTTTAAATAAAACTTTTTAGTTCATATGTCTTTCAGTAAAGATTAGTGCATTAGCCTGTATAATTCCTGGCACTTTGCTTTGGGATATTGGGCACTCTTCTCTGAATGGCCCTGGAGGGTGTGGAGATGTTATATGTCAACGATGCTGTCTCAGGAAGGCCCACCCACAAGGTGCCTTTGCTGCTCTTCACTGTGAGCAAAATTCTGGTTCACAGATCTGATCCTCCTCATTACTTGTCTCTCTCAAACTTTGCTTCCCAGGAAGGAAAAAATTAGTATTTACTCTTTCTATGCCCAAGGGCCTTGCTTATATTTCTTAGACTCAGTAGCAGATCCTTTGTTTCCTAATATTTCCTGAGTTGGAGGAGTGGCTTTTGCTGGACTGCTGTATTGTTTCCTGCTCTGTGCTTTTTTTGGATGACTGCTGTTAGTGACAATCTAGTTCTAAGCTTACACCAGCACAGCTGCTGGCCTTTTGGGCAGCTGCAGAGCTGCAGTGAACCTGCATGAACCTAGTTTAGTCTACATTCTTCTTCTCTAGGAATATCCCAGTGCCAGTAGAGAACTGAGAATGTGATGGAGGGATGCTGCATCAGTGCTCTCTTGATTTCTGCGGCAGCAGGCCAACTCTAGCACAGCAGTGGAGTTATTTTGAATAGTCTTTCACATGCAAATGGTCTTCTGGGTGTCTTGACACTTTGTTACTCTTGCCTTTAGATTTTCCCCAGGAGCGTTGCCCCGTGGTGCTTGCACCACTTCTATACCCTGAAAAACGGGACATTCTAATGGACAGGATCCTGCCTGATTCTGGAGGGATAGCCAAAACCATGATGGAGAGTTCTCTGGCAGATTTCATGCAAGAAGTTGGCTATGGCTTTTGTGCAAGGTTTGTAGAAAAATGTAATTTTCAAGCTTGTAATTTTGGGTGGTGGTGGTTTTCTTTCTTGTTTCTTGAGGTAAAAGATAAAGAACACTTTAACTACTAAAATAAATACAGTCTTATCAAGTATTATGAGGTCATTTATTTGAATTCTGGCTGTATTTTTCTTTCTTCTAATGTGTATTGCATGACTGTGGACAGTCTGTAGAATTTTGTCATGGTAAGAAGTGCTACATAAAAAGATTCACATTGCTTGTGAAGGTTTCATAAGAATTTGACTATCACCCTTGTAAGTGAAAATCAAAGTGTCTGGGTAGACATAAATTTCAGCTAAATCCCACTAGACTGTTGGAAGAAGTTTGCTCTTGCAAAACTTAGCCCTCAGCATGAAGCTAACTTGCTTCTTTGTAAGAAGCATAAGGTAGAATTAAATAATTCTGTATTTTATGAGTAAGACTATTGATTACTTTGGGGAGGTGATGACATTTCAAAGGTATTAACATGAGTTTCTGTTTAAACCAAGAAGTGAAAACACCATGTGTTGAAAGACACTGAATTATTTGCGTTGTTAACACACGCTTGTTAATAAAACAGTTTATATACTCATCCTATATAAGTCTTCCTGGCCTAGTTACGAAGTGTTCACAAAAAAGGAAAAAAAATGCAAAAAAAGTCTTCAGTTCTGAAGTTGAAACTCAGGCATCTGCTCTTTGTTTTCTCTCTTGTCTCCTGGGAGGTTTTTTGCTGGTGCCCTCTGCTCAGGGTGCCATGGTTTGTATCAGGCTGAAGGGCAAACATTCACAGCTTACCTTTGAATAGTGCACATCAGCGTTTTGAAATGTGCATTCTCAAAGCCTTTGTTTCACTTTTAAGTAGCAGAAAATTTAAATCTTTGAAGCTCTGTATCACAGGTCACTATGCAAGTGCTTTTAACCAAGAAAAGTGCTAAACCTACCCTGTGCTTTTGCTTTGACAGAGCATAGTCTGTGACACATCTCTGTGACATCCCTGTCACTTCAGTACACCTGGCTCTGAACTGGAAACATGGCACAGTGTGTTTCATGGAAATAATTGCACAGATTGTCTACTGAATTTTTCTTCTTGATTGTCCTGGAGTTTTATGTTGGATCATTTGACTAAGTTGACTGAAGTCTTAGTTGTGCTACAGTGAACCCTGCTTTCCTGTAAGATCTCTCTGTTTTGTTGCATCTTAGTGTGGAGGAATGTCGCAACATAATCGTGCAGTTTGGTGTTCGGGAAGTCACGGCTGCCCAGGTTGCCAGGGTTTTGGGGATGATGGCTCGAACTCATTCGGGACTGACGGACGGTATTCCATTACAAGTGAGTGGCCTTTTGTGCTGAGGGTTATATTTCAGCAGAAGGAGTTAAAATGCTGGCTCTAGGATGAATTTAACAATTGCTTGTATTATTCAATACTTGTACTTCTGACTGTTCTGTGAATGTCTGTAATACTTTCATGAATGAAATATTCTCAAAGTGTTAAACTTATGTCATTACTATTCTGTACTTCTGTTTATACGTTTCTAGTGCAGGGAGTTCTGTAGCCAGTGGGTCTTGAGACTGCTTTATTTTTTACTAGTGTTTGATTCAGTGTATTTGACTTGCAGTCTATTTCGGCTCCTGGCAGTGGGATTTGGAGTGATGGGAAAGATAAGAGTGATGGAAGCCAAGCCCATACCTGGAATGTGGAGGTCTTGATTGATGTTCTTAAAGAGCTGGTAAGTCTTGTGAGCATCTTTGTCTTTTATGTGGATAAAGCAGGGCATATCTCAGTATGATTATAAACCTTTTTAAGCTCCACAACAGCCTGAATAGCTTTGAATCTCTCTAATGTAACTGTACCTAAATGCTGGGGTTTTTTTTTCCTCATGAACAAGAAAATTTTGAGGAATTCTGGGAAATGGAAGCTACTCGAATGAGTAACTTGGGTGCAGTTTGAGATTCATTCCACAGTGCTCCCACATATTCCAGCATGTGTTCTCTGAGGGTTTTCATGTTTCAGTGTATTTCTGACAGTGGAAAGTTTTGTGCATCAGATGCCTGGTTTTGGAAAACTTCTTACTTTAGGCATTAGTGATGAAAATGGAAGTATTTTTGTAGCTACTCATTCCAGAACTCTTCTTTATTGCTTCTTAGCTATGATAACACTATAGAAATAGGAAAGTTTTCCCACCAAGCAGCCATTTTTCTAATGAACTCAGNGTTCTGCTTGCCAGCAGATCAGACCCTTCTGCCTTCTATCAGAGGGTGTGGATGCCTAGGAAAGGAATAAGTTCATATGCTAAGAGGAGCTATATGTTTGGGGGTTTTAAAAGAATTGTTAATTAAGTGTTTGGAAGGAGAGACAGCTACTGTAGTGCTGGGGAAGTGCAATCTCACAGGGTAGTTTAAAACATTTAACTTGCATTGAATTCTCACAACTATATAAATACATCTCTTTTTAAAACAAAACCCTTGCTTTCAACTAAAAGTTGGGTGGATGTTAAACTGGGTATAATGCTGATGAAGAGGGGCTCTTTCAAGACTGTACTGAAGATGGTGATGTGCAGTGCTCACAACCCTTGTTTGTCTGGTTGCAGAACCCTACCCTGGACTTCAAAGTAGTAACATATGAATTGGACCATCCAGGATTTCAGATTCGTGATAGCAAGGGCCTGCAAATTGTAGTTTTTGGCATCCAGAGAGGGCTGGGCATGGAGGTTTTTCCAGTTAATGCCATATACAGACCTTGGAAGCATGCAGAGGGCCAGGTATGTTTACCAGCATTTTTGCTCTAACTGTAGAATATTTTCAAAGTTCTTGACTTTCTTGAATGATAGATGGAGATGAGTAGTGTGAATGTTTAGATAATCCTCATTTGAGACCTTGGCCTGTAAGGCACAAGCCTCAGGTGTGTTGCAGAACTACAGTGTGTGATTGACTGCATTGTCTGGGACATGGTCACTTGCTGTGCACTGTGACCCTACTTTTGGCCCCAGCAGAGTTCTGGTGTGTAGTGCAGCTGAGCATAGAACTGCTGCTGAGTGGCAGTGCTCTGGGGTGCTTACCTGGTTAAACAAAAAGGCCACAGCTTCATGCAAACAACTACCTTCAGCACATCTGTACCCATCATTCTCAAATTCTAGGAGTGTGAGGTTCAGTCTTGCATAAGACACACAGTGAAATCCCTGCTGCTTAGTTGATTTGTATCATTCTCAAAATGTGGCACTTGATAAAGTGCAAGAAACCTGAAACTCTGATATCTAAACTACTTGTGACATCTTTTTTTATTCCAGCTCTCCTTCATCCAACATTCCCTCATAAACCCAGACATCTTCTGTTTTGCTGACTACCCTTGCCATACTGTTGCCACAGACATCCTGAAAGCACCACCAGAGGATGACAATCGAGAAATTGCTACATGGTAATAAAGCTGCTCTCAACTGCTTTTCATACATAGAGTAAGATTACTTGTCTGGTCAAAGGTGTATCTTCATGTAGCCAGATTTATTGTAGCTGTCTACTTACCAGTAGATCAGCCATTAGTATTTGTGACATGTTTGATTGGTGAAACTTCACAGTATCATGACTTCTGTGTAGTTCGATAATTCCTTGCTTTTCTTGGAGTCTTCGGCTTGTTTGGAGAGTTTTTGCTGATGTGTTTTGGCATATCCTGCAGGCTGAAAGAAGGGGATAGAGGAGGTAGTTTGAAACTTAAATCTGTCTTTCCCAGGATGATATTAGAGAAACTTGCTCTACTTGTATGAAAAAAGTCCTAAAATTTAATTTGTAAGTGTATGTGGCTATTGGTGAGTTATTGCATAAAGCTGACTGGTATGACTTTCTGAGCTGACCTTTGCACCCCTTTTTTGGTATAGCCATGTAGCTTATTTCAGTACAGATACTTGCTTCTTTTTCAATTATACAGCCCAGAATAGGGAATTGAAGGATGAGGAATACAAGTAAATTGGCAATGATCACTTGTCTGTAAAGCAGGCAAAACAAGTAGAGTATCTTCACTAACTTTCACAGGTGGGGACTTTGAGGTATTTTAAAAAGTGTATTCCATTTCTGGAAGTATGTTTCAAGTTGAATTATCCAAGTGACCCCCCTCAAGCTGAAGTTTTTCAACATCCACTTTCAGTTCTCTCTCTTCCCTAACATAATTAGGAGCTCTTAAGAGCTTGAGTTAATTTTTTTGGTTTCTTGCAGGCTTAGTTGTACATGATAAGAGCTGCAGTGTAAGGTTGCAGTGGGTGTTGCTTTATGTCCTTACAGTTGCTGCCATAAAATACTTGAATCCAGGATCCTGAAAACTTGCTGCTTGGTAACTTTGTGGGGTTGTCTATTTGTTTTTTCTTCTCTTTTGTTAGGAAGAGCCTGGATTTGATTGAGTCTCTGTTACGATTGGCAGAAGTGGGGCAGTATGAACAGGTCAAGCAGCTCTTCAGTTTTCCTATCAAGCATTGCCCAGATATGCTGGTATTGGCCTTACTGCAGATCAACACATCCTGGCATACCTTGCGCCATGAACTCATCTCCACGCTCATGCCAATTTTCCTTGGCAACCATCCCAACTCAGCCATCATTTTGCACTATGCATGGCACGGACAGGTAAGTATTTTCACTGTAGTTTGTTCCTGTAGCTTGAAAGCTTGTTAAATGGGTTGAACAGTTACAACAATGTTTGTATTGGTTTATGAACTGGTCAGTTTAAAACCCAAGAGGTACATGATCGATCGTTTATGCAAAGTAATGGGATGTGTCTTCCCTGACTTGAAGCAAACTGTTATGGTTTGGTTTTCAATAATATTCACTGAGAAAATATTCCTGGAAAAGTACAGAGACCCAAGTTAAGTTTGACTTTTTAAACCTTTAGCTTTAAACAGAGTTAACCACAGTTTTATTTTAAGAAAAAGGAAAAAAATGCAAAACCAAACAACCCAAAAGAAACTCCCAAAACCCTCACAACAGCATCACCTACCCCAACCCCTCAACTATCAACCTCACACATTTAATGTGTAAAAACTTGAAGTAGTAAGAGGTGAGAAGGTTTAAACCAAAATAATCTCTTTTGTACTTGCCAAAAAGATGAAGGCTATTCTAGACATAAGGAAACTACCTGCACTGGAAGTTTTCAGTCTGGGTGTTTTCTGAAAACTTGGGACTGGCTGCTGACCTTTTTCAGGGAGAGCTTCCATGTCGAGATATAGTAGCTGTGTATGCANATATTTTCCTGATGAAAGTCTTTAAACTGAAGGATGAGGAGTAGAACAGATGTGAAGTGTTTTTTGCACGAGGCCTTGAAATGGCAGAAGAGGCAATTTCTCCACCGGTCTCAGATCAGGGCACTGAATCATAATTGTTGTGGAATATGGTGCCATTCCATAACACTTTTCCTTTAAACAAAACCCTTGCTGTCATAAAAATCTTAATTGTGTTGTGTTTTGAAATTGCTCCTGTATGAGCAAAGATCTAGGAAGTACTATGTTTTCCTTTTTAAGGTGTGGTACTGAATTTTCAATTCAGGACATCGTGTCAGGCATAACATTTTGTAAATATTTGTGTAGCCTAAAAGTGATTTGCCTGTGGTAGAGAGGAATTGGTCCTGGACAGTGCTAGTAGAGAGGTGGGGATGTATGTATCTACCACTTGCAGTCAGCTTTACTTGTCATCCTTTACTTGTAGCTCATGGATAGTTTATTTTTGCATAGAAAGAGCTCAAATCAGAAGCAAATTCTGAAGCTAGAGTAAATATTTTGTATGTTAAGCTTTTTAGTTGTGAAATACCCTGTTGAATGTTCATATAATTGATCCTGTTCCTAGAATCATTAAGTACAATCCTAATTTAATTCTCCTCAGGGTCAATCTCCTTCAATTCGTCAGCTTATCATGCATGCCATGGCAGAATGGTACATGAGAGGGGAGCAGTACGACCAGGCAAAATTGTCACGTATTCTTGATGTGGCGCAAGACTTGAAGGTGAGTTTTGCAAAATACTGCCATTATTTTTTGTCTAGTGTCTTATGCAGACTTGCTTGTCTTTTAACAAAAGCTAAGCTTAACTTAGACTAATTTAGTAAGGGTTACATTGTTTAGGTATGTCTGAATTCATTTGTGGCTGCTGTCCCTCACCTTAAAAAAAAAGGCCTAAGTTCATGTGACTTAAAAGTACTCTTCAGCTGAGTTGTGGTATCTGACTACAGATGCTTCCAACCTGTCCTGTTGTGAGCCCAAGACATTTTACTTAGTATTTGCAGTGGGGTTGGTTATCCTGGCTTAGCTGACAAGTACCTTGGGAAGCAGAACAGCAGACCTGCTTGCTGTCTAAATGTAGTGTGAATCCAGGAAGAGCTTTGACTGTTTTAACCTTGAGTATTGTTGAAATGAGACTGTAGAAAATACCAGATGTTTCTGTGAAGGTGGCTCTGCTAAACATAACGGGATGGGGATTTCTTGAGAATGCTACTATTTCTTAGATTTTATACATTGACAAAAGACTGGAAGTTGTGACTAACTTCTTTGAGGCCTTTATTGCTTCCCAAAGTTAGATGCAAAACAATTGGGTGTCTCAAAGTGCAAAAGCACCAGCTGCTGTGTGAAGTCAGTTTTGTTGCAGCAGTTACAGTGTTCAGAGATGACCTCTTGGAGCAGATATATTCCAAGTATCTGAAGTGGTTGAGGTCCATTTGCAGGAAAATACTAGGTTCTTCTGCTTAACTTTGTAGCAATATCAATTTGGTAGCTCTTGACCACTTACTGGTGGTTTTTAATATCACAGAGGAATTTAAAACTGTCAGCACAAGGTCACTTCAAAGAAGGTGAAGTCATGATTTCAAATCAGAGCTCTTGCTTATTTGTCTCACAAGCGAGCTATAAGTGAAGTTGATAGTACCAATCTTTGTTGACAAAGAAAGCATAGCAGCATGTCATAATAAGACTTCTTTACTAAAACATGTATGGGAACTAGAAAGAAAAAAGAAGAGAAAGGGTATCTGTGTGTCTTCACTAGTAGTCTTCTGATTTTCTTTCTTTAGGCCTTGTCAATGCTGCTAAATGGTACTCCATTTGCCTTTGTTATTGACCTTGCTGCACTTGCCTCTCGACGGGAATACCTCAAACTTGACAAATGGCTCACAGATAAAATTCGGGAGCATGGGGTAAAGCAGGATTTTTCTCTTTATTTTTTCACTCTTGTCAGTGACTAACTTAAGTCACTTTAACAAATTTATTAGTAGCTTTAAAGTTGTTAAAAGTGTCCATGGTTTGATAGTTCAACTTTTTCACTGAACTATAGTAGCTTAGTGCAATTCTTTCCATGGTGCAATTGCCAAGTTTGAAATAGTGTCTTGGATGTGGTGTGGGAGATTAAGATAACATTTTTTTCCTCAGGAACCTTTCATCCAGGCCTGTATGACTTTCTTAAAGAGAAGATGTCCATCTATCCTGGGTGGCCTTGCTCCAGAGAAGGATCAGCCCAAAAGTGCTCAGCTTCCTCCAGAAACCTTGGCAACTATGTTGGCCTGTCTGCAAGCTTGTGCTGGGTAAGAATTATATTGCTTATGCTGAAAGTGTAATCTGTTTCCAGCTCACTTTCTGGCACATGGTCACAGCTGGTTTGGAATTTCATGTGGAGAATGGGATTAGTGAGAGTCTATGAACTAGCAGGGATAGGTGCAGTAGTACATTTAATTTTGCCTTGAAACTTCTGTTGTAGGCTAGATCACAAGAGCTTGAGTATTGTCTTTATAATCAAACAGGTGAGCTGATTTAGGTGACTGGAGGCTGTCTGGTTAGATAATCAGTTGTCAATAACTAGATAGATATAGGGCTGTAATTCAGACAAAGGAGTCCAGGCCATGGCGACAGAATGGAACAGCAGTTTGGAAAACAATGGCTATATAACGGATTTTGTGATTGTGTTAACCAGATGTTTCTGTGTGGTAACTGCTTTGGCACAAAGGACTCATGCTGTCCTTATTTGTAGTAAAAAAGTGGGGAGTGGTAACTGTAGTGTAATTGAGACTGAAACTAGACAGACAACTTCTGTTGTCTTTGAGAGTGACTCAAAGTAGTCGAAGATGGAAAATATTGAGCATCTTTTGCAGATTGGATTGTTTGGCTAAAGTCAAAAGGAAAGGGTTTGGATTTGAGAGCTGCTAGAGGCAGGGATAGAATACAGAAGGGCTGATGGAAACTTAAGTTGGACAAATCAGTCTTTAAATGCTATGTGCACACATAGTAAATGTGACGGAAAATTGTGAAACAAAACATTTGTGGTGTTGTTTCTTAATGCTGTCAGATCAAAGTGATGTTGAACTGCAGCAATATTTCAGAGGTAATGAGAGGCAGCGTAGTGCAGTGTGCGAGCCAGAGTGACTGGAAGCTGGAGATGGGGCTTGTTTTCTTGCTACATTTTGGCACCAAATGTAGCTGGCATGTCCAAGCATGTGTTACCTAATCTGAGGTTTAGACTGTGTCCTTTGGCTTAGCCAGTGTGGTCTTGAAAGAGATAAGAAACATATTTAGAGGTACCCAGGATGATTCATGGCTCTCATGTAGATAGTAGGAAATTAGTACCAACACAGAGTTGTTCATAATGAGTATTGGAACTGAAAGGAAATTTGAGGTACTTGTAAGACTTTAGAGAAGGGATTCTCCTGTTTTTTGCTGGAACCTGTGCAACTGAAGTTCCAGTGCTGTTTCTGAGATAAAATGATCTAGCACATGTTTTAGTCTGAAGAGATAGCTCTTAATTTTCAAGTCAAAGTGCATCTTTTGAGATTGTAGTTCACAAATGAACTTATATTCTTTATTCTGCATGCTACAGTGTCTGTTTTAGAGTTTAATAGTTAACTGTAGATTTGAATTGCATCTAATGTCATTGTGTTCTGAATTTTAATGTGTTACCGAGTTTTATTTATTCCATTAATTCCAAACACTACTAGTTCTCTACTGGCACAATTCTCACAGCCTTTGGTTTCTTTTTATAGCTACTTTTATTCCCTTTTATACAAGAATGTGACCTACTTGCAGTCATTTTCCATTAGTTATTCTCTTTGAGCTTTAGAAAGAAAAAGCTTGGATTTCTTTCATGAAGCAATTGCTTTGATTAGCTTAGGTTTCAGTCATAAATGGAAGCAGGCTTTGTAAAGACTAGAAGGTTAAAATCACAGTAAATATGAAATACATTTGGGAGGTTGCACTTCACGAGCTGAAGCCTGCCATCTCCTAAATCTGTTGATTTAGGAGCCTGCTCTTTAATTAGGCTACAGTTAGTTCTTGTCCTGTTTTGTGACCTGGGAGACAATTTTTTTTTTTTTTTAGTCACCAGGTTCCTGCGTGTTCTGAGACTTATTTTTGGTGCAGCTTGTTTATCACTGGTGAACACTGCAGTTATGGCATCATGTCTTCAAAAAGAAGTGTTCCTTCTCTTACTGAGTGTTTTTACAATGAAGTCAGGCTTGGTTGCAGGCACCACAGGCTGACCAACCATGTAATTTATTAACAAGCTGCTTTTGAGAAGTCCTTCCCTCGTGGAGCTGCAGTGAGTTGAGAGGGGCAGCAGTGCCTTCTCCTCACAGCTGTGTCGTGCACGGTCCACTTGTGTCAGTGTGGGGAATGGTCACTTCTTCTCAGTCCTTGCCTCGAGCAGGGAAGAGGCTTCTGTGTACCTGTGCCTCAGGAGTTAAAGGCTTGTTGCTGCTTTGTAAGAAAGTGTTTGAGGGGAAAAAAGAGGAAGAGAAATGAACGTGTGATTCCAGCAAGCTGGAACTTCCCTTACAGTGACAGTTTTGTTGCTCTAGACTCTGGTCCCTGGCTCTCAGTCCACCAATTTCATTTGCCTGAAATGCAGACTGGGGTTTTTTGTGGGTTTTGGTTTTGTTGGGTTTTTTGGTTAGTTGGATGTTTTGGGTTTTTTTTTTTTTTTTTTTGTTTTTTTTTTGTTTTTTTTGTTTTGTTTGTTTGTTTGTTGTTTTATTGTTTTTTTTTTTAATAAAACCTCCAGTTCTGTGCCATCTAAAAATACTGCGATGTTTGCAATTTGATACAGCAGTGTCTCTTGACATGACAAAAAAGTTAACCTTTAGTCTGCCGAGATAGGAGGACAAAACATTAGTGGTTCTCTCCAAAGCACGAATGGCTTAACCAGTCGCCATAAATATCCAACTTGGAGATTTTAAGTCTGCCTTTGTCCTCGTTCTGGGCTGCCATATTATCTATCTAAAGCAGGTTGGAATTCGTTTTGCAAAAGCATGTTGTAGTATTCAAGCATAAAGACTGCAAATTTAACCCCCAAAAAAGGAGGGCAAAAGACTGAGGTTGGTAACCATGTGTGAATTGTAGACTCCCCTGACCCATTCCATGGCTAACTGAAGTGCTGTATGGTCTTGAAATGCCTCCTGCATCAGAAAAAAATCCTGTGGTGCATTTCAGTTGGTCATACATACATTTAAATGTTGAGATTTCTGAGACTGTGGCATTGGGGTGAGGGCAAATACATGCTGTAGATACTGAGTCTATTGTGTGCCAAGCTCAGAGCTCTGTCTTCAGGTCTGGTTGCACTTTCTGAAAAAGAAATCTCTTTGGGATTTTTTGAAGGTAGATTTCTGATTGCATTTTCAAACATTCCCCACAAGCCCACTGATTTTTGAAATCTTTGAAACAAGGCTCTAGTAAGAGGATGTTAAAAGAGTGTAAAGGAGCCAGCTTATGAAACAGTTACTAATATGTCCATTGCCCTGTATAGAAACCTGGTCACCCATGATACCTCCCCAGATTCCCATCTCTCATGGGTGGGATTTTCCCCACACTGCATAGCGGATCACTGGCTTTGGAGAATAGCTGGAAGCCCTTAACTAATTCTGTGTGTCCCATAACAGGATACCTGCCAAAGCTGGAGGCTTATCTTCAATTCTTCTGCCTTAATCACCAGAATGGTTCCTTTTTTCTTTTTCCCCTCATCCCAAGAGTTGAGCAGTAAAAGCTTGTGAAAATTGAGTTGAAATGAGGAGTCTTCAGATAAGGTTAACAGAACAAAGAGCTGTGTTAGGATAGCTGCACCATTACAGGAAGGAACCAGCTTTAGTTGTCTTCACTGAAAAGGTATAACTGAAGTTCAGGAAAGCATAAATAATCGGCTGTTTTTTCCAAAAGGAAAATGTTAGTGTTCTGTTATTATGTGTGTGGTTAGGTAAGTCAGCAACAGAGCTGGCTTTCCTTCCAGTTTGGGAACCTGGCAGTCAGACATGGAACACTTTGGAAAGAGGTACTGACTGCTCTGGGCTGTGCAATGGCTTTGTGCCTAAGTTTGAGTTTTCTGAGGTTTTTTGATTATATTTTCCTTGAATAGTTAAATTTCCTCTCTATTTGGGTTTAGCGCCAGTGTGTGAAGCACGTCTTTCAGTCTGTAGACAGATGAGTTTTAGTGAAGCAGGTGATGGTATTTACCTCTTCCTTTTTTGTTTGTGTGTACATAGCCCATGTATCGCATCTTTTCGAGACCTCGTGTGTAATGAAATTCAGAATGAGAATAACCATAAATGGTGAAGTTTGGGTACAGGAAGAAGCCTTGAGGGGCAGATTTGAACAAGAGATCACAGCATCACTATCTGTGTTTTAATTAATGAGGCAAGCTGTTATATAACCTGTAATGTGGACAACAGCAGACAAAGGCTCTTCCAAGAACTTACTGGAGCAATGTGGGTACATGTCCCAGCCTTCTGTATGACCTTACTTGCTGGGGTAACTGCAAAAGAGTATTTGAATCATCAAAAACAAAGGAATAGTCTATTGGAGATTGTTGTAGAACTACAGTTTAAACTTTTCTATTTAAATATAGCTGTTTCTCCTGGGAGATGATCTAAGGCAAGTTTTTCTAATAACAAAATGTAGCTTTTGCTGGCGTTTTGCAGCTTCTTGTTGTGAAATGTGCCTCAGTTTCTCAAGGAAAATCAAATAAATTAAGTGCCTTATTTTTGTGAATGTTACATGGCTCACTGTCTTGCTTCTACATGCCAGGAGTGTTTCTCAGGAGCTGTCAGAGACGATCCTCACCATGGTAGCAAACTGCAGTAATGTCATGAATAAGGCTCGGCAGCCCCCACCTGGAGTCATGCCCAAAGGACGCCCGCCCAGCGCGAGCAGCTTGGATGCCATCTCTCCTGTGCAGGTAGAACAATCACATGCTGCATTTGCAGAAGGTGGTGTTGATTTAGTGCTGGTTCTGCTGTACTAGTTGAGCTCTTTCTGCAGGACTAAGTCAAACATCATCTGGCTCATGTAGTTTTGTGCTTGCATGTCTTGATAGCTTGCTTGTAGCTAGAGAATAATGTCTGAGGGATGTGGTTCAGAACTGTCACTTCACTGATGTCTATAAGAAGTAAATGTGAAGTATTATAGGATGGGAGCACTGAGGAGGGACAGGTATTTGGTTTATTTAAAATAACTGAGGCTTTCTTTTAAAGTGCTAAAATTTACTAGGACTTCTGAGAATTAAGCACTGCCTTTGAACCTGATGTGTCTTGTTTGTAGCTTCACGGGCCAAGCCACAGTGCTAGAGCATAAGGACTTGTTATAACTGGGGCTCTTCAGCTCTCAACTGAACTGCTCTTTTAAAAACAAGGTACATTTCAGTTAATCCCTGCCACTCATCATCCCTTCCTCCTCTGGGAGCAACACATTACAGACAGGTTTTGCTTCTAGCAGTTACATTCAATGGCAGATTTTTAAGTGGTGAAAAGTATTTCACATGGAATAGCGGCAGTTCAGCATTTAAGAATGACTGAATTGTCAGTAGATTATGTAAACTCAATGCAGAGAGTGGTTTTCTTGTGAATTGTTGCTTTATTGAAGTTGCTCATCAGATGTACCAAATATCTTGGCAACCTGCTACAAATAACTCAGATGAACAAACAGCAGCAATTTTTAGTCTGTAGTCATGTTGTCTTCTGGGTAGACGATACCATTTTCTGCTGTTCCTAGTCAGTACTGCTTTGGCAGACTGTATTGTGCCTTCCCTCCTATTCATGAACCAGGTCTTAATGCTTTTTATTGAAGACTTCGTTCAGGTATTTAGCTGTGAAAAGTGGGCATAGTAGGGTCCTTCAGTCAAAAACACTCTTAAGTTTGAAATGAAATAGCTTTGTAAGTCTTGAGGTGGGATCTGATGTTGCAAACTGCAGAACATAAACTACTCTAGTACAAAAATCTGCAAGTGGAAGTAAATGTTGCTTATTGTAAGCATTTACTGTTATGTTACACTTAACTACAGAATGTGGAACAATCAGACTTTCTGTAAAACCTGTGAGAGAATAGGATTTCATGAGATTGCAGAAGAAAAAAGTGCGTTCTATAGACAAACTAATCTTTTGGGGTGATCTGGATAACTTCAGAATTTACTTTAGGTTACTTACAGTAATCATGCAGAAGAGCTTTTCTCAGAAATGTTTTGATATGTAGCCATCTTTGTACAAAACATGCCAAAAATCATCTGGACTGTGGTTTATGGGTGTCTGTGTAATCTTCCTTTCTTCATTCAGATCGACTCGCTTGCAGGGATGGCCTCTCTTAGTTTAGGTGGCTCGGCTGCTCCTCACACCCAGAGCATGCAAGGCTTCCCTCCAAACTTGGGCTCTGCATTCAGCACTCCTCAGTCACCAGCAAAAGCGTTCCCACCTCTTTCCACCCAGAACCAGACAACTGGTTTCAGTGGCATTGGAGGACTCTCTTCACAGCTTCCAGGTACTGCTCTTCAGCTGGAGTGGTTTGTTTTTGAGATGGCACAGCTAAGGCACTGTTATTGCTGTGGTTGGAAATACTGAATGTGACAGCCCACCCCTTAGGGGTGAATTGGATGTTTCCTTCCCTTTAAGGGTGGGAAGTCACACTGGGCAAACAGGTTTGTCATATGGGAGGGAGTTTACACTATGATACAGAGTGAGGAGTCCTCACTCCTGGGTCATTGCTGAAACAGCACCTCAGAGTGGTGCAGCTGCAATAGGTAAAAGATTTGAGCCAAGAGGATGAGTGTTGTGACAAATATAGCAGCATTATTTTAGGTTGGGACAGAGATGAATAACTGCTTATGTTAAAACTGCTTGATATTAGACAGCAATGAGGCTATAAAGCTCTGAGTTCTTGGAAATGACAAGTGCTGGGAGGAGTGGTAAGTGTATACTCTGAGGATGCAACTGAGATGGCCAATTGCTTGTTTTTCAGTAAGTGGTCTTACTACAGGTTTGCTTTTCAGTAGGTGGTCTTACTACGGGTAGCCTGACTGGCATAGGAACTGGAGCCCTGGGCCTTCCTGCAGTGAACAATGATCCATTCGTTCAAAGGAAGCTGAGCACATCTGGACTGAACCAGCCTACATTCCAGCAGAGTAAGATGAAACCTTGTAAGTGGTAGTGTTGTCTGTGGCTGTGAAGTGTGACTGTGGTCTGCAGTTAATCTGTGTTTCCTTCGGGGGAAGCTTGGATCTGTAGGTGGTAAATGTTAGAAGTGTGGCTCTTGTATTATTATATAAGTCTGAAAAAGGTGCTTCTAAACTTGTATCCTAAGAGCTTGCCAAGTGGCTGGGGGGAGGCATTAAAAAAAACCTGATAGCATAAAAATTTAAGGTGTTATGGATTTGCATGAATAGGATTTCTGTTTCTGTTCTTTTTCTGCTGTGCCGTGGTTTGAACAAAAGTGTTGTCCTGCTCTTAACAGAGAATTGTACGCGCCTGGTTCCAGGGTGTTTTTTTTTCATTTGTAACAAGGTTAAACCACGGTAAGGTCCTGTTGCAGCAGAGAACTTGACAGGTGAAGCAGTGAAATAGACTGCAACATTGGATACAAATAAGATTAACAGAAGATGGTGGGAAGATAGTTTTTTGAAAGGAGTAATTTTATTCTTAACACTAAGCCATTATCGTTAACTCATTTATGCCTCTGGAGCATGCTCACAGTGAGATGTTGAAGCAGTCAAATGATCAGGAAACAGCTATATGCTAAACCTTCCACATGGCTGTTACAGAGGAGCTATCAAAGAAACCATATGCAATAACAGCAAAGTTACCTGTCTCTACAGATGCACAGTGGAAGTGGCTGTAATCACCACTGGTTCATATTCTGGGTCTTGAACATTCAATATAAACTTGTTGGAAGCTCACTGGCTGACCTGAAAGTTTGTGTGCAAGTTTGTGTGCATGTTAGTGTTGTGCAGCATGCTTTATTCTAGTCTGTTCTGCGTTCAGTTATTTAGTTGTCAGCTGAGGTTAGCTTGGGATGCACTGGGTTCTAGGAGTAGAGCAGTGTGAGGTTAATGCTATTTTAGGATGCAGTTTTTTGGAACAAATATAGCATATTGAAAACAGATGTTTAAATAGCAATTCCTGTCTACTGGGAAGGTTAAATATCCTGCTTTTCAGAAGAATTAGCAGTTCTATATAGATTGGTGGAAGAGTTGGAAAGGACTAGATGAAATCCTGACTGTCTGAAGTTGTCCTGGGCATGATACCTGTTCCCTTTTTTACCAGCTGACTTATCTCAGGTGTGGCCAGAGGCTAATCAGCACTTTAGCAAGGAAATAGATGATGAGGCAAACAGCTACTTCCAGCGTATTTACAACCATCCACCACACCCAACCATGTCTGTGGATGAGGTGAGTTCCCTTCTGTAGCAGTTACAGCACCTGTCCAGAGACTTGCAATAAAGTGGATCGTTATTATTCCTTCATGTTTTAGATTTAATGGGAAATAGTAAAGGGCTCATGGTAGATGCTTTGCAGCATTGCTTTTTTTTGCTTGGTTGAAGTTGTTTTCACAGTAAACTTGCAGTTGTTCATTACATTCAGCTTTGGCTTCTCTGGACTGAAGACATCAGAGGTCTAATTAACACTCCTAAAATGCTGCTAGGTGGGAAGGATTCAGTGTTGTGTGGAAGCTTTTGTGTTGAAAATAAGTGCTAAAGAGTGCCTTTAAATAGTCTGTATAAATTATCTTAAATGTATTTGGTTTTAAGCTATATAAAAATGACTACAAGATCCATATATATAAAAGTGTCCCAAATTCTACCTTCTGAGCTTTTGATAATTATTTTTGTTAGTCTCTATGAGAGTAATTATTGGTCTGATGTACTTACTCTTTGAAGTACTTCAAATTTACTTTAATATATTTGCATGATTATAAATTATGGAACACAACGTTAATTTTCATTTTTCTGCTTTGAAAGTAATGGAGTAGGCGGTCACAAAAAAAGTTTTGTGTGAAGACAGTCACTTAAAAGAGCACTGAAGTCTGAGGAGGAAGCTGGTTCTAGTGATGTAGTGTCTGCTGGCTAAAATGAAGCAGTTACTTTGTGGTTGTGGTAGCACAATGTACCTTAGTAGTTGCAAACACTCACGAAACATGAAAATGGGAAAGGGCTGAAATAAAGCAAATCTTTTGGTAACAATTTCCAATTTCTTTGCAGGTCTTGGAAATGCTGCAGAGGTTTAAGGACTCCAGCATTAAACGGGAACGAGAAGTGTTTAACTGTATGCTGAGGAACTTGTTTGAGGAGTATCGTTTCTTTCCCCAGTACCCAGATAAAGAGCTGCACATAACAGCCTGTCTCTTCGGGGGCATCATAGAGAAAGGACTGGTTACTTATATGGCATTGGGCCTGGCCCTGCGCTATGTTCTTGAAGCCTTACGAAAGCCTTTTGCATCCAAAATGTACTATTTTGGTATTGCTGCACTAGATAGATTTAAAAATAGGTGAGTGTGGGTTTTGGTACACTTCTAATAGTGCCTGTATTGTCTTGTGAACCTTGAACCTGCACTAATCGTGCAGTACAAGATCACACATCTCAACTTTGGGATTTCTTCAGAGACACACTGACTTGAAACAAAATGTGTGAATCTGCTAGTTAAAGGGTAGCCTTTCTAAATTAAAATATTCAGTGTGATGCCTGTATAAATGTGGGACAAACTGAGGTGCTGAAACTACTTAGACTATAAAAATCAGTGAAGTGTTGAGTTAGATGAAGTAACAAACAGCTTGTTAGAAATGGGGTGAATGTAATTACCATTCACAGGTGCTTTCCAGTGGAGTCCCATTTGCACTGTTCATTACTGAACGACTGAATGGGAGCTGAGCTCTAGAACTTTGCTTTTACACAGAAAAGTATGGCTAAATAATCTCAGAAAGTTATTTCTCAAAAATTCTAATGAATTGCATATAGAGAAGATTCTGGGTGTGAGGTGTGCTCTGGTTTGCTGTTTAAAATGCACTGAGGCAGACTACAAATTACTTATCCAGTAATCTTGTTACAAACACTGAATATAAATGCAATTGTGTTCTAGGTCAGAAGTATAGAGATGTAGGAAAAGATGAGTCGCTGTGAATAAATCTTGTGTTTTAATGTTAAATCAATTTGTTTTAAATAGATTTTGCAACAAAAAATATTTTGTAAGTAATGCTTTGTTTATAGCACAGCTGCTGTAAGGATTCCAGAAGTAATTCTGTGGTGCAGTATGGGAATGACATACTTGATATCTGTTTCTCTCTAATACTGTTTCTGATGTGGGGTTATGCTTCTGACTAATGCATGTTTTGTCTGACAGATTGAAGGACTATCCCCAGTATTGTCAGCACTTGGCTTCTATTAGTCACTTTATACAGTTCCCACATCATTTACAGGAGGTGAGTGTCTGTAGGCAACACTAACTTTCTATGATGTTAAATTCTTCAGAGCAAATTTCTCTTTTCCTTTGAAAAAGCAGTCTCATCTGTGGTGATTTTTAGACCATGTACACCCACAGAATCAAAAGCCTTTTCTTAAATGTTTTGCTCTGGAATAGGGTAGGCTAGTGAAGGTGCCTTTCCTGCTTCCATAAATCTGTTTGGGTTGTTTATGTTGAACTAGCTACCTGAATATAACTGCATGATCCACCAATACACCTGTCCATGCATGAAGGTTTTAAAGTGCCTCAGTGGATTCATATTCCAGTCGCTTAAAGATGTGGAGTTTTAGTCTGAAGTAGAAGTCATTCATCTGGGTTTATACAGTCTCATATGTAGACCTGATAAAATAATCCAGGAAAAATTTCTTACCTGAAGGTCTGATAAGAGCTGTGGGAATACCTTGTTGTCCAAAACAGTGTTCATTACATGGTGTCTGCCTTGAATGTGCTTTTATTGGTAGAAATACAGAAAAACTAATCCTAGTGGCAGAGCTTAAGAGCCTGAGCTAAACAAGGAAAAATGTTGAGCCCTACCATGGAGATAGAGGTTCACACCTGAAGCTGCAAAGTCCAATAGCAGTCTTGGTTTCACTAACAGCTTTCAGACTGTACCTCTTAAATTGCCATCTGATGTTTCCAGTTTCTGGGGGAATGTATGGCAGTGGGGAAGGAACTCATTTTCTACTATGGAACTATTTCAGAAGATATAATATCTGAAAGTTGGCTATTTCTGAACTGTGGTTTTGCTTATTAATGGTGAACTTCAGACTATTCTATCTAGCTGTCAGCATCCTTCCAGAAGACTTACCTGCTTTGTAGCCTGCTTCTTGATATTCATGCATTGCTCTTAGGCTCTTTCTCCTCTTTTTTTCTGTTCTAGGCCTGGAGGGATAGAGATGGAGGGGTTTTTTTTAGGTAGTGCTCTGTAAAATATTAAGCATGTTAGGTCTTGTGATGCTTGACATCAACTTGTTGAGGCCAGAGGCAGAACTTGAGGCTCCTCTGCAGTAAGAAAGTCCATAGTGACAAGATGTGCTTTATCAGGGTATACAGTTGTATTTACAGATTCCTTTATGGCAAGACGGTCAGATATTTTAATGATTGTTGGCAAACCTTTATAGTGTTCATGCTAAAAATCAGCCTATAATTCCGTTGCTGCATGTGAAATTTTGTATGTGCTTGTTTACCCTATTTTAGTACATAGAATATGGACAGCAATCCAGAGATCCTCCTGTGAAGATGCAGGGTTCAATCACCACCCCTGGAAGTATTGCACTTGCCCAGGCTCAGGCCCAGGCCCAGGTTCCAGCAAAAGCTCCTCTTGCTGGTCAAGTCAGCACTATAGTGACCACCTCAACCACCACCACCGTGGCAAAAACCATTACAATCACCCGACCAACTGGAGTCAGCTTCAAGAAAGATGTGCCGGTGAGTCAAATTGTCAAATTGGTGGTCATTGTGCCCTTCCCAGAGGGGCAGATGCTGCTCTGAACTGAACACATACAGACAGAATCTGTTTGAATTTGTGTACTACAGATTTTAAAACTGTGATCCTTATTGTTGATTTAAAGCATATCTGGTTCCAGGGTGTGGCCAACATTTTTATAGAGAGAAGGCATTTTTCATCATTACACTACTCAATTACTTTGGGGTCAAGTTGAAATGTGTTCTTGAGGCTGTAATTATCAAGAAAATTACAGAACTGTTGTTTCTGTTAATGACTTGCAACAGGACTCTTGAAGTAGTTGGCAGCTGCTCTTCTGCTTGGGATTTAAGAACACACTACACACATCTGACCTCACAGTTCCCACTGCATTAGGTTTTTCACATCTTTGGTCACTTGTGTAAACACCTCTGAACTGCTTGTAGAGTTACTACAGGGTTGGCCCATAGATAGAATTGGCTATTGCACAGAAAGTTCTGGGGTACACTTGGTCCCATGTGGATGCTGAGGATGGGCAGTGCTGTTCTGTATGATGGCTGATGCACTGGAAAGTCGAGCCTTTCTTTCTGCTTGGGACTGTCTTTGAACAGTTCTCTGTAAAGGAGGCAAAAGCCAAACACAGCTGAAAGTGTTGTGAGCACACTTGGGGGGACATGTAGAAACTTGTTACTTTGAGGTTTTTGTTTTCCCATTTTAAACTCCAGTCAGGATTGATACTTAAAACTGCATCCATCACCTTTTCATTTAATTGCAATGTACCAGGTGCTAAAGCCCTGAGGTCCAGACCTGCAGCTGTAGGGACTAGGATCACATTCTGTTGACTTCAGCTGGCATCTCTGAATGAGGATCTGGTCTCAGAATGAACCTCTGGGGTTTCTCTTTCACAAATCAGCACTGAAGTGCTCCTGGAGACTTCCTGCTGTGTTAAGTGCTGCTCACTATTGTGTTGTGATTTTTCTCCAAGCTATAATTGTACACAGGCTTAAAGGCCTAAAGGGTGCCATTGCAGTGGCACCTATTATATGTGCATGTAGAGGCTTTTTCTGCAGCAGCATTCTTCTGCTGAGTATTGTTCATAATTTTTAGAATAAAAAAATCACTTGGCTCCTTCAGAGTGCTGCTGAAAATGAATCTGAGACAGTAGATGTCCCCTGATAAAGCTCAATTCTATTTTTGCTTGACAGAACATGGCAAAAGTTTCTTTTGATGTCACCTCTAGGTATTGTTTATACTTCTTGTTCTCCCTCCAGCCTTCCATTAATACTACCAACATTGATACGCTGTTAGTAGCAACAGATCAAACGGAGAGGATTGTGGAACCTCCAGAGAATGTCCAGGAAAAAATTGCTTTCATCTTCAATAATCTGTCTCAGTCAAATATGACACAGAAGGCAAGTATGAAAGAATGCTAGTAAAAATAATTTTTATACTCTTAATCCTTTTTCTATATATTAAGTGTGGGCTGATTACACTTCTACAACATTCTAACTTGAAAAACTTCAGGAGAGAGCACACTGTAAAGAAATGATAGTTTCCAGCACTTTCTGCCTAAACATTTTTGGAGGTAAAATTTTCCAGGGAGAGGAGAGATGGGTAAAAGATACGTGTTCTTAACCTTAAATAAACACATCATAAGTGGACTGGGTATCATTGAATGTTGCAAAGTTAAGGTCTGGTATTTCAAGCAGAAATTAGGGGAATTTTTCTGAACTAGTTGAAGTGTACAGTTCTGCTGCCACCTGTGCTGTTATCTCATGGATGGATGGCTTGAACTTGTATGGTCACAACATTTATTTCCAGTTGTGTGGTAAAAAGCTGGGAAGTGAAGGAGAGGTGAATTGTTAGGCCTTGCTGATTTCATGATTGAGTCTTTACTGGTTGACCAGATCTTTGGATAATGAGACTGATTTCACGTATTTCTTTTTTTGTAGAAAAGCAACCTTAGTGTTAGGAGCAGTTGACTGCCCATAAACTGTGTGTTGCTCAGAGCTGACCCCACAAGGTTTTATCTGCTCATCTGTTTTGTGGTGTGCTTTGTCTTTGGTTTGAGCACAGGTGGAAGAATTGAAGGAAACAGTGAAAGAAGAGTTCATGCCTTGGGTATCACAGTATCTTGTGATGAAAAGAGTCAGTATTGAGCCTAACTTTCACAGCTTATATTCAAACTTCCTTGACACACTTAAGAATCCAGAGTTTAATAAAATGGTTCTGAATGAAACCTACAGAAATATCAAGGTGAGTAGTGCAAGTCTTATTAAGGCAGCACAGGAGTGTCCTGCTCTCCTCATGCTATTTGTTTTGTATGATCCTCAAATACAGAATATTATTGAAAAAAATCTACTTTCTAGCTTACCATTAAACTTACAGATATCTCTAGGAATACTAGGATTCTTTTCAGTTAGGAACGTATGAAAGACTTAAATTGTGTAACAGGAGGGAAAATTTGCATTTGAATTAATTTACGTAGGTGGACTTCAAATTTGTGTGGAGTTTGCAAACTGTAACCCAGGGGAAAATTGTTTACAGTCTAGTTGTTTTCTGTGGAGGAAAGTTCAAAGATAGAAAACTACTCTCTGCTCTTTTGGCCCAAGAGGAATAGGGGGGAAAGGGTGTGTTTAGAAAATGGGAATGTAAAAGCCAAAATTTATTGGAGGGCTAAGATAATGGGGATGAGAGGAGGAAGCAGTAGCCCAATAATGAAACAAGTTTGTAGAGAAAGCACTATTTTTAAACCTGTTGGTGGCATTTCCTCACCACCATGGGTTACGCTATAGTGCAAAAGCATCTCCTGGCTCTGGAGAAAGCAGCTGACCTTTCTCTGTTCAGCTGATGCTCCTCTGAAGTTAAGGAACAGAACTAACAGCAGAATACTGGTTTTATGATTTATGACATGATGACATGGTTTATGTTTTGACATGACAAGGAGATGGTTTCCCTGGAAGGTTAAAATGTAGCCTTCAGGTCTGTGATGAGGAATTAAGAGGAAGCACAAGTTACACTTGGCTATGGGAGTAGTTTTAACAGTCTCAACAGCATAAATTGTAAGGTCTGGGAAAGACCTTACCTTTTTTGATCCTTTTCAAGAAAGGAATTTTGTAGTCATTACAGTGCAGATTTCCAGGGTGCTGCCTTGAAGTGAAAGCTGTTCAAGTATCTCTGTAATGTGGCTGGAGCTCAGAACTTAATGTTCTAGAATTTTGCCTTTATTCAGATCAGCTGTTGGATTTGGGGTCTGATTATCTTCTGCTTGTTGCTCGAGATGCTTTTTTTTATTCTTTCTTAGGTGCTATTGACATCAGATAAAGCTGCAGCCAACTTCTCAGACCGTTCCTTGTTAAAGAACCTTGGTCACTGGCTGGGAATGATAACAATGGCTAAAAATAAGCCCATCTTGCACACGGTGAGCTTCTGTCTTTACAGATTGCCTTGGCATGAATTTCTATGCTGTTATGCAGTAGCATAGGCTATTTGGGAAATGTTACCACCTTTTTGGTGCCTCTTTTGTGTGCCAAGTACAAGGTATGACTCCAGAGCTGGTTGTTTAACACTTCTAAATATTTTTTTATACCAGAAAAGTTAGTAGCTAAATTTATTTTGGCAAAAGCTTGTTAATCCATGTAAAAATGTAGATGTGTAAATCTTTGTTCAAAAAGTAACTGCTGTTTAGCAGTCTGTAAAATTCAGGGGCTGTCTTGACTCAGACTTGCCTGTATCTGAAAAGGGAGCAGTGTATTAGTTGGAACTGTGCAGTGTGTTTGCTGTCTTCTCCACCCT
This sequence comes from Buphagus erythrorhynchus, assembly GCA_013400855.1. NCBI lineage: Eukaryota > Metazoa > Chordata > Aves > Passeriformes > Sturnidae > Buphagus > Buphagus erythrorhynchus. Next base: position 33,329 of record VZTT01057553.1, on the reverse strand, counting down.
CATTCCCACTTGAATTGTTTTTCAGGATTTGGATGTGAAGTCACTACTACTGGAAGCATATGTTAAGGGACAGCAGGAATTGCTTTATGTAGTGCCATTTGTTGCCAAAGTCTTAGAATCCAGTGTCAGGAGTGTGGTAAGTGTCTTTGTACAGACAGAGTTATTCCTCAAATGGCAAAATATTGCAGGAAGTAATCAGCTTTTGGCACAAAGTGAAAACTGATTTAATTCCATGGAGAGAAAGAAAAGGGATGTAAAAGCATAAAGTGAAGGAGTTTTGTTTGGAGGGAAAGTATATGGCCATACATTTTTGCAGCATAAATAGGTGGTGTTAGCTGAAATGTACTATGGTATCCCTAAACAGAACTATTGAGAAATGGAAGGATGCCATTGAAGAAGTTCTAGGATATATTTATTCCTAGATTTTTTTTCATTTCTCCCACCCACTTTGATCCTGATCAGCTTGTCAATTCTGCTTGACATAGAACTGATCTTTCACAAGGACTAGGTAATTGTGTTTCCAGTTTTTCACTTGGGTTCCTAATGTATTTCCAGTTATACTGTTACTGGAATAATTTTTACTAAAATACTAAGTGCATCTCTAATCACAGCTGTACAAAGGCTTCCATGGCTGTATGCACACATAGGTGCTTGTGTTTCAAACATTTCCAGTCATAAATTATCCAGATGATTCAAGAAGTTTCTGTAATACTGATCTCTTCTTTCTTTTGTAGGTCTTCAGGCCTCCAAACCCATGGACAATGGCCATTATGAATGTTTTAGCTGAGCTACATCAGGAGCATGATCTAAAAGTAAATTTTTGGATTTTTTTTCTGTGACTTCTGAGTGTAAGGTTTTATTGATATACTGGTCAAGAAGGATGTTGTGAAGGACTGAGCAGTCCTCACTGCTTTAGCATGGGGAGATTGCTTGGGCATTGCTTAATTTGGTAGAACTTGGATGAAACCCTTCTTCATCAGGTCAGCATCAAGATAGTTGTCTAATCCTCAGTCATTATTAGTCTCTGAAAGGGGTGGGATTAGAATGAGGAGCTTGGGAGTCAAGTGGCTCAGTAGATGTTTTAGGTATTTTCCTTGTGACATGACCTAAACTAGAGTTGTTTGGCAGTTGAATCTGAAGTTTGAGATTGAGGTGCTCTGCAAGAATCTTGCACTAGACATCAATGAGCTGAAACCTGGAAGTCTCCTGAAAGATAAGGATCGTCTGAAAAATCTGGATGAGCAGCTGTCTGCTCCAAAGAAGGATGTCAAGCAGCCAGAAGAGCTACCACCCATCACAACAACTAGTAAGTACATCTCATAGAATCCAGAACCACACTGTTAAAGTTCAAGAAAGACAGATTTTGCTATCACAAAATAAAATATGAAGCTACATATGCTATTGTAACATTCCTGAGTGCTTGGGAGCGCTTGGGTAGTTTTGTAAGAAATAAGTCTACAGAGTTTGGAGATGGGAAGGGAATGGAAGCCATCATGAGGACTAATTCTGTATTATGTGTGTAGCTGCTTCTTAGACTTCTTCTTTTTAACAGTATACCAGCTGCTAAACCTATAGTAATAAGCAGCTCTCATAAAATGTACTGAAGCTACTTTGGAACTAATGATTAGTTGGATGGAGAACAAAAGTTGCTTGCTAAGTTTAGGAGGTTTCATGATCAAACTGCAAAGCTTTTGTTTCTAGGTCATTTCCTGGTTTAAATAAGAATTATATACTTGTTTTATAAGCAGTTGCTTTTCACTAGTGTCTCAATACAAACCTACTTGTGTTCTCCAGCTGCTTCTACAACTCCAGCTGCCAGCACCACTTGTACAGCCACGGTTCCTCCACAGCCCCAGTACAGTTATCATGACATCAACGTCTATTCTTTAGGAGGGTTGGCTCCACACATTACCTTAAATCCAACGGTAAGTTTTAGAGCTGATTTAGTTTGCTAAAATAATTCTTATGGCCAGGGTCGATGCAGATCTCAGCTGGTGGGAGCTATCAGGACTTAGGTAAAAAAGGAGCCTCTCTGCTCCTTTTGTCCAGTCAGTAGCTCAGCTCTTAAGTCAATCTTTGCATTGTTACTCAGCTGCAACTTGGTTGGAAAAATAATAATTTGTCCCAGTTTCAGATTTATCAAATACTGTTTGCTTGCAGAACATGGGAGTACTACACAAGCTATGACAGTGCACTTATAAGTCGTTCAGAAAATGCAGGTGTCATGGGCAGGTGGGATTGCAGTGTACTTCATTCTCTCACCTGTCCTAATCCCCTGCAGATCCCGCTGTTCCAAGCCCACCCGCAGCTGAAGCAGTGCGTGCGGCAGGCGATCGAGCGCGCCGTGCAGGACCTCGTCCATCCGGTGGTCGACAGATCCATCAAGATTGCCATGACAACCTGTGAACAGATAGTCAGGAAGGACTTTGCCCTGGATTCTGAGGAGTCACGGATGCGTGTGGCTGCTCACCACATGATGAGGAACCTGACTGCTGGGATGGCCATGATTACCTGCAGAGAGCCTTTGCTGATGAGCATAGCTACCAACTTGAAAAATAGCTTTGCTACTGCACTGAGGGTAAGAGCCCTATCATTTTAAGTTTATATCCAACTAACGGGACTGTAGCATTAATAAATCAATTCTCACAATGTAGACTTGTTAATTAATTGTGCAGCTTAACTAGCATGGGGATTAATTCACTGGGTAAAAGTTTTGTGACTCTTGTGGAATTACACTGGAAAAAAGTGTGTTGATATTCCAGGTCAAACAGTCTTGAACTGAGATGGTAGATCTTACTAAATGGCACACAAACTTCCTGACTATCTTTTTATTTTGTCTCAGTATTCTCTCTGGTTTAATCACATCGTGAAAGCCTTGGAGGCTTGAACCTTCTTCTGCAGGGTTTGAGGCAGAAAAGCTAAAGTGGGGAGGACTGAATTGATCTTGATGATATCTTGGATTGTTTCAGCATGCATGCTTCAGGCAGGTTTTGTTTATTTGTGCTGTTAGCAGATAGGTAGTTTAGACTCTTCTGCAGAGCTTGTGAATTCGTTGGGTTTTCTAAAGGCTATTATCAGGTCTCTTAATGAAGTAAGTTTGAGCTAAACTGTATGGAACAGCCTGTGAACCACTGACCACAACAGCAGCTACCACCCAGAATTCTTGCCATCAGTGTCAGCAACAGGAGCATAAGGATCTTGGGAAGATCAAGACACAGCTGTACTTTCAGCAATTAGAAATTATTCTGATATTTTTTATCCCTGAAGACATATGATATTGGTACAAATCCAGTTTTAGTCCCAGGAAGTTTTTTAAGGGATAATTGTAGAAAACATTTTGTTGCAGAAAAGGCTCTGTATGAGGCATCTCAAAGTTCTTATCTGGCTTATAGTTATGAAGCGGTTTAACAGAAATAGTGTAATTTTCAGGAATTAATGAAAGAGCTTTTAGCAGACAAGGAAGTCCAAGTAGATGGGACAGGCTGCCTTTATAGATGTATTCCATTTCTAGTGGAAGTTGCTGCTTTGCACCCTGGCAAATAAGTGCATCTATTCAGGGTTCTCATAAAGCAGACTCCTGAGAAGGAAGGAAGAAAGAAAATCTGATTCCTTATGAGAAAAGGAACCCACTGAAAAAGACTTAGGACTGCTGTTTTGCACTGGTAGTGCTGCACGTTTATATCTTCCAATTGCAACCTAGGAAGTAGGAAAACTTCTACTGTGATGCAAAGCCTTCCCTGCATTAGCATCACACTGTATGTGTCTGTCTAAAACAAGCCTTTATTTCTGTGCCCTAGAGATGGGTAGGTGGAGAAGATGGAGAACTCCTGCTGTTTTGTTCCTTGTTGAAAGTCTTTACTGTCGTCTTGCCTACATGTTTTATTCAAAGCTATGCAAAATTAAATTTAATATTGTATATTCTATGGGAAGGGAGCGTGATCCTAAGAGCATTCCTTTTTATTGTTGGTGTTCTGTATAAGCAGTGGTGCAGATTTTAAGGCAAGTTATATGCAGGGGAATTTTACATCCTTCACTGATTATTGTGATTTTCAATAGGCAGCCTCCCCACAGCAGAGGGACATGATGGAGCAGGCAGCTGCCCAGTTAGCACAGGATAACTGTGAGCTTGCCTGCTGCTTTATCCAGAAGACAGCTGTGGAAAAGGCAGGCCCTGAGATGGACAAGAGGCTTGCAACTGTAAGTATGGGACTGTTTTCTTTTGGAAGTGTTCTATGTGTTCATACACATCCAGATGGGTGTCTAAAATGCATTGTGGTGTTTGTGTTTTTCCCAGGAATTTGAGCTCAGGAAGCATGCTAGGCAAGAGGGGCGTCGCTACTGCGATCCTGTTGTGTTAACGTACCAGGCTGAGCGGATGCCAGAACAGATCAGGTTAAAGGTGAGTTCTGTTCTGATGCTGCTCTCCTCTCCCTCCTCATAAGTAAAAGTGGATGGCACAGTGTCATGTGGGTAATCATATATTGTTAGTCTTGCCTAACAGTGCAGCTGCTGTTATTTTGATTAGTATGGAAACACATAAATACATTATTCCAAAATGAGTGTTTATATAATTTTCTCAATTCCTTGAGTGTCTGTTTCTGTGCATTTCTTCTCACTGAAAGATGGCTTGTCTGTTTTGTTATCTTTATATTATATTTTCTTTTGTCTCTCTTCTATTTTCTTCCTTTAATGGACATACTGTGTGCTTTCAGCAGAGCATTTCTCAGTATTCAGTTATTTCTGTTTCTGGGAATGTAAGTTTCCTTTTTAGAGCAAAATTCCCCTGTTAGGAAGTGTGGCAGGAGAGGTAGGACCTCAGTGCAAAGCAGCTGAATCCTACTTGGTGTCTAGGCCACTCTGTTTAAGAGTAGCTACCTGTTACACAAGCTGCCCTCATTTTTTACTGCCTCAGTGCTTATCAATGAGTTAAATGCCTGTTCTTTTTGTTGCAAAGGTTGGAGGTGTGGACCCAAAACAGCTGGCTGTTTATGAAGAGTTTGCACGCAATGTCCCTGGCTTCTTACCCACCAATGACTTAACTCAGCCTACAGGATTCTTGGCTCAGCCTATGAAGGTAGAGGTTTCTGAATTAATCAGCTTGAAGTACTAGAGCTGTTTTGGAGACTGTTGCAGAACTTGTGGTTTTGTTAGAAGGACTCATAAGAGTCAAGTGTTTGTATTGCTTGGGGATAGTGGTTGAAAAAATGCATTTGTTCTAAAGACGAAGTAATGGCAACATAAAATTTCCATCCAGTCTTAGGGATTTTTAACCCAAATTGGAACAAAATCTGCAGTTCAGGATTACTACATGTAGTTTTAGTTGCGGTGAAATATTTTATTCAAATCTCAGGTTACTTTTGCAGGAAGGTCATGGATGGCAAGTCTGAATTTTAAGATAGCAAGTTTTTGTATGCATACAAAAACTTACTGACAGAACAAGGGGGGATGGATTCAAACTAAAAGACAGGTTTAGGTTAGATGTTAGGTGGAGCTTATTCCCTGTGAGGGTGGTGAGGCACTGGAAGAGGTTATCTGAAGAAGCTGTAGATGGTCCATCCCTGAAGTGCTCAAAGCCAGGTTGGGTGCAGCTTTGCTCTAGTGGAAGATGTCCCTGCCCATGGCAGGGCAGTTGTAACAAGATAATCTTTAAGGTCCTTCCAAGCCAAACCATTCTGTGATTCTGACTGATAGAATTACGTGCTAGTTATTTTGAGCTTAATTTGCTCATATGTGTACTTAAAATGCCAGCAATAACAAACCACAGTACTGTAGAAGTCTAAATTCTGGATGCTATAATTTCTGAAGGAGAAGAGCCAGTCAGTCATCATTTGAGTGTCACAAACACAATCCTTGCAAAATCACTGATTCTCACTTTCTCTTAAGCAGCAAGCTTGGGCTACAGATGATGTAGCACAGATTTATGACAAATGTATGACAGAACTGGAGCAGCATCTGCAGTCCATTCCACACACCTTGGCCATGAATCCTCAAGTTCAAGCACTGCGTAGCCTCTTGGAGGCGGTGGTAGTGGCTCGGAACTCCCGGGATGCTATTGCTGCCCTTGGACTACTGCAGAAGGTGAGTGGTGACAGCTCTTCTCTGTAACAACTTCCTTAGAGTTTATTACTCACCCTGCTCATGGATTGTCTTGCTGGTGATCTTGTTTCTTCATGCATCCTGTGGAACTTGCTTGGTGACCAGTACTGAACTGCTGTCTTTGGAAATCCGATAAATAAGATCTAGAGGGAGCCATTGTGTTCACTTAGGGTATTGTACACATGGTGTCAAAACCGCTGTGGGAGAAGCAGGTGTACAGAATTCTGGGACTTAGAGTTTTGTTCAGATATGGCAAGTAGAGAGATGTTGCAGTCCAGAATGGTCTGATTTCAGGATGATTTGGAGGCTACAAAGATGCTTGAACTGCTCTTGTAGATAGATAGTATTGAGCATAGTACTAGATTTCTAGTAGTACACTTGGGGGTTTATTTTGCAGTAACTGATAAATGGCTATGTCTGGTGGGTTGACCCTGACCAGCTGCCCAACATCCATCCAGCTGCTTCCTCCTTCTGCCTTTCTGCAGGACACAGAGAAAATGCAGGGAAGACTAGATGATGTTTGTTCAGATTATGACAGTTTAATAGGGAAAGTAAAGGCCATGTGCACAAATGAAACTAAAATCTTTACTTCCCATCAGCAAGGAGATGTCCTGCTATTCTTCACAAAGCAGGGCTTCAGCACACGTGACATTTGCCTGGAAAGGCAAACATTGGACCCATGAATGCCCTTTTTTGTCCTCCTTTCCTTGAGCTTTTATTGCTGAACATGATGTCATATGATATAGAACATCCCTTTATTCAGTTTGAGTCAGCTGTCCTGGCTGTGTTGCTTCCCAGCCTCTTGTTCATCCCCAGCCTACCCACTGGTGGGGGAGGCAGAGTGGGAGAAAAAAAGCCTTGATCCTGTGCTAGTGCTGCTCAGCAACTGGCAAAGCTATGGTGTGTTGTCAACAGTGTTTCAGCACAAATCCAAAGCACAGCACCATATGGGCTGCTATAAAGCAAATTAACTCCATCCCAGCCAGAATTTGTAGGCTGTATACCAGCGGAAGTGTCGCTGTGAGCTGAGCTGGCATCAGTGCCTGTGCAGTAGTGTAGAACAAGTGACAGACATAGAGAAAAATCCACTTGAGAATAGTGTAAGGATACTGAGCTGTGTGCATGAGGATCCAAGAGCAATGCCAAAACAAAAGTAACCAAAAGCTGGAGGGAGACTCTTCATTCTTGTCTGCTAGTGCTTTTACCTATTAAAGGATGCAGTCCTGACTAGGACTTGACCAAATAAATTGTGTTGCCTATATAAAACTCATCCTTCATTTGCTGTAGACTAGCACACATACGTCTGAGTGCTGGAGCTCTTTCTCTAAGGAAGCTGCTCACTTACCTCTGGCAGGTTCTGTAAATATTTTCTCAGGTAGTTTTCCATGAACCATATTCAGAATTGCTTGAGGAGGCATTGACTTAGGGAAGCTGCAGCACAAACTAACATGGTCTGTCATGGTATTTGGTGTACATACAGAGCTAGTGGGGCATAGAGAGACCTGTAGGTTTGTTTGTGGTAGCATAGGTGTGTACGGTGCATGTATAGATGCCATAGTAGCTGGTAGAATCTCACACAGTCTTATCAAAAGATCAACACAATTACTAAATGGATGGTTTTTTCATGTCTTCTGGTGATAACTCTTGCTGATGAAATGTGCAGAAGATTTGGAAGAGGACTTGTTTTTTCCTCTGCTAACAGGTTGCATCTATTCTAGGCTGTAGAGGGCTTGCTGGATGCCACCAGTGGGGCCGACGCTGACCTCCTGCTCCGCTATCGTGAGTGTCACCTGCTGGTGCTGAAGGCTCTGCAGGATGGCCGTGCCTATGGATCTCCGTGGTGTAACAAACAAATCACTAGGTCAGTTACAAGACAAGAACATTGATGTAGCCTTTACCATCTTTTGGGAGTTCCTGTGTTACTCTGAATTCCCTGCCTGTTAATATTTTGCTTTGCTGCAATTTGGACAGACAAAAAATAACCAGATTTTTTTTTTCAAAATTAACTAGATTTTCTGATAGTGCTGGTTCATTCCAGAACATGATAGGAATCTTTAATGGAATTAAGCATTAGGGCTTTTTTTCCCCCCCTCATTTTGCAGAGAATATTTCTGTATGCTGTCACAAACAATGTGACATGGCATATGCCTGTAGCAGAAGCTTCAGCTAGGCAGATCTGCCAATTCATCCTTGAAAGAGAGGCTTCTTATGCTGAACAAACTGAAGCTCTTGAAGGGCTCTTCTGACCAGTTGTGCAGGGCAATAGATACTTGAGCCTGACTGTTCTGAACTTAAACATTACCTTAGAGAATGCTCTAGAAGAGGCTTCTTTTGAAGCTGGATAATGAATCACAGTGAATGTCAGTTTCTGAAGTACTAGATTTGAGTTGCTTCACTTAAACTGTGTTGTTGAAGTACACTTTTTATAAGAAGTCCAATTCTTCAGGTGCCTGATCGAATGCAGAGATGAGTACAAGTACAATGTGGAAGCTGTGGAGCTGCTAATCCGCAATCACCTTGTTAACATGCAGCAGTATGACCTTCACTTGGCTCAGGTAAAGAGAACCCACTGTTTTAAAGGAGGAGGGATGCACTCAGTCCACTGTAAGATCTGTGGTTGAACTTTGTCTTTTTCATGTTGACAGTCCATGGAGAATGGCTTGAACTACATGGCTGTGGCATTTGCCATGCAGTTGGTAAAGATCTTGTTGGTGGATGAGAGAAGCGTTGCCCATGTAACAGAAGCAGATCTGTTTCACACCATTGAGACACTCATGAGAATTAATGCTCATTCCAGAGGAAACGCCCCAGAAGGGTGAGACTATAGTATTGTGCAATGTATTAATTTTTTGTGCTCATTTATGATTTGCATATTATATAGGCAATGTTTCATATCACTCAATCATACAGCTTTAAACTTTCCCTAAGACTACAGTCCTTTCTTAGTTTCAACTGTCACTCTAATGTAAATGTGCTCATCTTAGTCAAAATAGAGGCAGCTGCAGCAGCATGTGAAACTGAATGCTTAAGCAAGAAAATCTCTCCATGTGCTATGCTTCAAAATTCTGTTGAACTGTGAGAAACTTGTTTGAACTCCTCCTTTATCTCAAATTTTTGCAATATTATTGCCTGTTTATATCTTGTATATCTTGGTGTCAGTATGTGAATTTGTTAATTGCAAACAATCCAATTGGACAGTCCTTTCTGTTGAGACCTTACAGAGCAATCCTCCACCAGTCTCACATGATTTATGCATCCACCAGCAAACTGCCCAAACCATTTGGGTAGCGAATGCTGCCACAACACCTGGAAATACCTGTGGAACTTGCAGGCCTCCTGTTCGTTAGGTGGAAGCAGTTGTTGCTTAGTTTGAGAAAGACGTGAATTAGAGCTTGGAGAACTTGGAATAGCTGTGAGAGCAACCAGCAGCTGGCTGATAGCAGTGGCTGCCATTACCACTACAGCTGCTAATAGGATGTCCCAAAACCAAAGTCCTTTCATCTGCAGTTGGCATGGATAGACTGTCTTCTCTGTATGGCTTGACTTTCACTGCAGCCAAATCCAGTGCCCCAGTCAGGCCATTCAGTACTGGCACCTCCCTATCTGGCAGCATTTTAGGACTCCTGAAGTCTGAAGAGAAGCTGCTTCTAGTCCCTGTGGTGTTTTGTTGCAGCACTCCGCTGTACAAATTGGAGTGGAACTTCAAAGCTTGTGTAATTTCAGTTGTTCCTTCTTTCATCATAAGTGTATGTGCTTTCATGACTTACTTCTGCTATTCCAGTGAGGACTGAAAGTTTTAGTATAAGAAATAATTTGCTTTCTTTCAACTCTTCGACTGAGCTTCCAGTTCGTGCACCTTCTGGGGGAGGAGGCATTCTAACCCAGCTCTTGCTCTGGTCTGTTGTATTAGATTACCCCAGCTGATGGAAGTGGTCCGATCTAACTATGAAGCAATGATTGACCGTGCTCATGGAGGTCCTAATTTCATGATGCATTCAGGAATTTCCCAAGCTTCTGAGTATGATGACCCACCAGGCCTGAGGGAGAAGGCAGAATACCTGCTGAGGGAGTGGGTGAACCTCTACCATTCAGCTGCTGCAGGCCGTGACAGTACCAAAGCATTCTCTGCGTTTGTTGGACAGGTAGAGCTTTTGGAAAGAAAGGTGCTTTTTATTCAACATAAGTAGGGTGTGATGCCCTCCATTTTAAAGCAATGTTATAACCTGTGTTAGGCATCCTTTTGAAACTTCCAGGTTTATGGCAGTTGACTGTCAAAATTCTGTTTTTGATGAAGCCCCTGTCCTTCACCTAATCATGTTCTTCAGCTACTGTAGCAACAGGCTGTCACTTCAGACCATGAGTTCTGAGATAAGTTTGGTGGAAAAAGAACTTCAGCTGAAATTGCTCTTGGAATTATTTTTGTCATGCTCTGTAATGAGCCTTGACTGGTGTTGCTCCTTACGGGTAACAGTAAAAGCTCTGACAGGCTGCAGGACGATGTCACCAGTAGAGATTCAGGTAAATTGTTTCAGGTCATGTAGGCAAGGGAATCCTTTTTTTAAGTGAAATCATTAATAGGGAAAATCTTGAGACTTTATTAGCTGAAGTGGTCCCTAAATTTAAACTATGTCCAACGTGCCGCTCTGAAGCACCTTAACAGGTATGGTGAGCATCACGTACCATCTGCCTTCTACGTGTGATTGAGGAGGGAGATCCCCTCAGTAGCCCAGCATGTGTAGTAACAAACTCCTGCATTTGCAGGCATCTCCCTGAAACCGTTCCTTGCATGCAGCTCCTTGACTGCAGCTGCAAGGAAGCCCCTGACATGGCCTTTTTGCATTGTGTTCTTTTTAAGTTTGTGACGCTACCACAGATGTGCTGCAGACTTTGCAGCTACTAATGAAAAGAAGCTCAAGCTTCAGAGTATGCATGAAGATTGTGACTGATGCAGTGTTTTTTTTTAATTTGATTTTAGTGTCCTTGTGTTCTGGTTATAGACAGCTTTCTCTTGATCTGACTTCTACTGCATGGAACTTTTTGAATGTTTTTATAGATACTGTGCTAAACGTACATCTTAAAGAAATATTTTACCTGTTTCTGTGACCTTGCCTTTTTACTTTAAATCGTGCTTCTAAAGCACACTTCAGTATAGAGTGCTCACAATACTTAGTACACTTTTGTCCCACTTCACTCTTTATCACACTTGTTTGATTACCTTTTGTACATATTTGATCAGTTTTGAAACAGCAATTTAAATATAATGAAGTGCAGTGTTCATTTACAATTTTTTACTTACAGGCTTTAGTAATGAGTTCAAAAGGAATATTTTGTAATAACTACATTAAATAAGGTTGTATTACTGAACTCAAATGACTGCCAAAGTGTTGCTTCCTTCCCACAAGTCTGTAAGACAAGAAGAAGCACAGAACTTCGAATGCAGATAACTAAATTCTTTGGGCTTTTTAGAAAAAAAGTTTCTCCAGAAATACTAGGAGTTCTCCACATTGTCTCCAAGTTACCAGTTATGCTGTTTTTATAGCTTCATGTCCAGTAGGAGTTTAGAAACAAGATGCTTTATTCAAAACCCCCCAAGTTTTCTGCAGTGTAATTTGTTTCATTTTGATGGTTCTAATACTGTGGCTAACAAATAAAATGAAGCCTCTGGGTTTTTTAATATGTATATTATTAAAACAACTCCCCCATGCAAAGCAAAACAGCCCACACAGTCTTTCTCTGCATGTAATGTTCATGTAAGGAAAATTCGCTTTCCAAATGCAACTTGCTTCTACAGAATGGGGCAAAGTAGTGGTGATTGCTGAGCTAGGAGCTGGAGTTTGCCCCTCCCAGAGCTTGTACTCCTCATGTTCTTCATGCAAGGCTGAATGCTGGTGGCAGCACTGATGCTGAAACAGGCTTCTCAGCTATGCTGATGGTTGGAAAGATTTGGGATTCAAAAGATTGTATTTGAGAATAAATGTGTTTGCTAAAATTGTATTGCCACCCTCAAATTGCCTTGCAAACATTAATCTTTCAGGAGAGTACGGCAAAAATTAACTGTGGCAGGCAGGGTGGATGCTTTGTAAAGGATGTGTTGTTCAAAATTGTAAAATGAACTGTCTGTGGTTACAATGCTGACGTCTTTTCCTTTCCTGGTTAGATGCACCAGCAGGGGATCCTGAAAACAGATGACCTGATCACCCGTTTTTTCCGCCTTTGCACTGAAATGTGTGTTGAGATCAGCTATCGAGCCCTGGCCGAGCAGCAGCACAATCCTGCAGCCAACCCCACTATGATTCGAGCCAAGTGCTACCACAACCTGGATGCCTTTGTGCGACTCATTGCTCTGCTGGTGAAGCACTCTGGGGAGGCAACCAACACAGTCACAAAGATCAATCTCCTGAATAAGGTTGTGAATCCTTCTTGTCTCCATTGCATTTAAAGTGTGTTGTCGGCCGTACGTTTGCTAAACCTGATAAACCTTAGATAAATCTGAGGTGCAGACCTTAATGTGGGCTGATGCTGAAGTGTCTGGTAAGAACTTAGATGGGTTGGTCACTGGTAAACTTTTGAGTGAACCACCAAGATGCCACGTGGCTTTCTTGTTTACAAAGATTTCATCTCAAACCAGTCTGAAATTCATCTCTGTGCCTTGAGATGAAGAGGTCAGCAGCTGCTTTTTTAAGGTTGTTGATTCCTAAGTGTTTACCTTCATGTTGTGAGGGTCATGCCTTTGCTCTTACACTACTTGGTTTATTGCTGGATGGCCTTAGGTAGTTAAGACCTTCAGATACTGCCCAGTCAGTCATTGTGACTGTGATCCAAGGGACAGAGAGAGCAAAGCATAGTGGTTGGGAATTGCTGAAACAAATTGTAATATTAATTTATGCAACACTTCCAATAACTAGGATTTTTGGTTCTTGTTACAATCTACTGATTTTTATTTTTACTGATGGTTAAAATATTATCTGTAGTCTGACTTGCAGAGTAATTCTTGCTGTCTCCACATGGCTTAATCTCTTCAGGTTCTTGGTATTGTGGTGGGAGTTCTTCTGCAAGACCATGATGTTCGGCAGAGTGAGTTTCAGCAACTTCCTTACCATCGCATTTTCATCATGTTGCTGTTGGAATTAAATGCTCCCGAGCATGTTCTGGAGACCATCAACTTCCAGACACTCACAGCTTTCTGGTATGTATTTGGGATTGGCCACAGTGCCCATCCTTTCTTGGTAGGATCAAGGATTTTTCCTTAAAGGCTATCTGTTCTTCGTGGTGGCTTAATCACCTTTGAAGTAACTGGTTCTACTGTGGACTGACCACTTGCTTGTTTTAGGGAAGATGACTGGTAAAACCCAAGATGCTCAAATGCCTTTGCTTTTAGGGCTGTGTTTTTCCCTCAATGTTATAAAAAGCAATCTTATTGCTGTGCACTTCTAACCTGCTCTAACTTTTCTTTCAGTAACACATTTCACATCCTGAGGCCTACAAAAGCTCCAGGTTTTGTTTATGCCTGGCTGGAACTGATCTCCCATCGGATATTTATTGCAAGAATGCTGGCACATACACCACAGCAGAAGGTGTGGCTGCAGTTTATCTTTTCTGAATTAAAAAGCTCACCCAGGTGTTTATCTGGTGTGGTGCTGTTTCACATCTCTTGAAGTGCACTAGTAGCATGGCTGTTCTGTTTTTGTTGTCTTCGTATTCACAGTAACCTAACTGCATGGAGGATAGTCTGTGTGTCAGTAACTGTGGAACACAGGGTGAATTGAATTTGATAAACATGCCTTTGCCAGTGTCTAGAAGAGCTGTAGCCTTCCTTCCAGGCTAAATGTTGTCAGCTCAATATGGCATGTTGAGGGTTCTGGAAACACCCGTGGCACAGTGTTGCATAGCTGAAGCCCTTTAAATGAGCTGTGCTGCACTCAATGGTTGAGCTGGCAGTTGCTAGCTCTTCCATCCAGGTTTATATCAAAAATATCAATGTAATTATAGTTTTGAAATTAAGGTAACTGGTCTTCATTGCATGTTTTCCACCTGCTGTTATTTTCTTGACAGGGTTGGCCTATGTATGCCCAGTTATTGATCGATCTGTTCAAGTATTTGGCTCCTTTCCTTAGAAATGTGGAACTCACCAAACCTATGCAAATTCTTTACAAGGTAAAAAAATGTCAACTAATAGATGCTTCCAATCAAAGTTGTCTGAAAGTAGAGGTAGCAAAATAGAATTAGCTGTTTTCTTCTAACTTATATCTGAGAGTTGAATTTAAATTGTGGGGGAAGCAGGCTGCCCTCCCAGATTAGTTTCCTTCTGGTAATGTTAGCCACATGACATGGAGTGATGGCTCTGCAAGCTTTTGGACAGTTTCAACAGTTACACACCTCTTACACTTAATATTTTATTTCACAGGGCACTCTGCGTGTGTTGCTGGTCTTGTTGCATGATTTCCCAGAATTTCTCTGTGACTACCACTATGGGTTCTGTGATGTGATCCCACCTAACTGTATTCAGCTAAGGAATCTGATCCTGAGTGCCTTCCCACGGAACATGAGGCTTCCAGACCCTTTCACCCCCAACCTAAAGGTAGAGCTTACTTGAAAGGAGTTTGATAATAGGAAACTTCTATGCTCAGAATACTCTATCCAGATTAATGTTATATAACTAAATCTTTGGGTATCTGCTAGGCAGCTAATCCTGGAATGATTAGAAGGAAACTTTCTCACGCTGCCAAAGCACTGTCCTGTTGCTCTTCTCTGCCTGAGCTGTGTGCAGGGTGATGGGAGCGAAGCTGCAGTGCTCATTGTCACTGAAGAAGGCTATTCTTGACTTGTGTGGATATTTGTGCCTTTTGAAACTACCAGACTGTCTCAAGTGTAGATGGGGAGACCCCAAAGGCAGTGACTGAATTTCCCTATGGCCTTCACCCCTAAAATTTTTTATCCTCTCAGTTCTTCATGACATCATGTAATAATGCATGTTAGATATCAAGTTTCTTCTAAAATCTGCAAAAGTCAGGTGTTGCCATTTCACTGATGGAAGGAAAAGTAATCAACAGCAGTAGTTGATGTAATATTGCTTGTAGATCTGCTTTTTAACTTGTTCAATTGCTGATGGTTTAGTTGACTGGGTTTCCTGTCAACAGGTGGACATGTTAAGTGAGATTAATATTGCTCCACGAATACTTACAAATTTCACTGGAGTGATGCCACCTCAGTTCAAGAAAGACTTGGATTCCTATCTCAAAACTCGTTCTCCAGTCACCTTTTTGTCTGACTTGCGAAGCAACCTACAAGTAAGTTTGAGGTTTTTGATGTTCCTCTGGGTGCTCAATTTAAATATTTTGGCACAAATGATCTCACTGGTTCAGCCACCATCCTTTCCTGCAGGAATTTTGTTGGTGTATTGGCCAGCATATGTTCCACACAGTATAGAAAAGCCTGTAAAAATGCACAATCTGATTAAGTCTTCTGCCACTCTCTGATAGGATGTGTTGAGGCCTTTTAGAATCTGATTAAATTTTGACTCTAAATAGATTGTTACAGAAATATGTGGATCCTCATGCCAATACTTCAAGGGTAAAAAAGGTCAAATTAGCTAAAGCCCAGTTCAGAATTGTGGCTAAAACCTCATTTCAGACATCTCATGGCTTGGGCTGCAGCAGACTTGAGTCTGAAGTTGGACTTCCTCAAAGAATTGTTTAAACAGAAGCATTCACACGGGGGGGATGTTTCAGCCAGCATCCGGTACTGCTGGTGAATTCATATGGCCTTACCTGATGTTTTCCTTCAGGCAGAGAGTAAAAACAAATCTGTTGTGTCAACACTTTGTTGATGCTTTTGAATATATATATATACACACACACATATATATGGGCCATAATATTAATATATGCTTTCTAATGTATGCCATATTAAAAAAGGATAAATGCCAAATTGAATTTGTGGATATCCCAGTGTGTTGTCCTCTGGATAAATCAGTAAGATACTTGGATGCTGTTGTTGTACATGCTGTACCTTTGAGTGCTGAAGGAATATTGACTGTTAATGCTTTTCATATCTTTGCTATTAGGTATCCAATGAACCTGGCAACCGCTACAACATCCAGCTGATTAATGCACTGGTGCTCTACGTAGGTACTCAAGCTATTGCACACATTCACAACAAAGGCAGCACACCCTCCATGAGCACCATTACCCACTCAGCTCACATGGACATTTTCCAGAATTTGGCAGTAGACCTGGATACTGAAGGTGAGCTGGAAACACTGCTAGTTCATGCGATGTCACATATACAGCAAGTGGGCCCTCACTTTAAAAAGGACACTGAGGTGCTGGAATGTGTCCAGTGAAGGGCAGCAAGGCTTATGAGAGGTGTAGAAAACATGTCCTGTGAGAAATGGCTGAGGGAGCTGGGTTTGTTTAGTGTTGAGAAGAGGCTCAGGGGAACCTGAGCTCTGAAGTGTTGTTGTAGTAAAGTGGAGGTCTTTTACCATGCCTGCAGTGAGAGGACAAGAGGAAATGGCCTTAAGATGTTACAGGGAAGATTCAGATTAGATACCAGAAAAGGTTTTTTCGCTGTTAGGGTGGTCTGATATTGGAATAGGCTGCCCAGAGATGTGGTGGAGTTGCCATCCCTGGAGGTGTTTGAGAAGTGCCTGGATCTGGTGCTGAGTGATGTGATTTAGTGGTTATGGGGGTTACTGGGGTAGTGCTGGTTTGATGGTTGGACTTGGTGGTCTTAAAGGTCTCTTCCAACCTTGATGATTCTGTGATTTCATGTAGCTGATAGTGAATACACAGAAATGAATGTTACATTAGAATATTAAACTCTAAATAAAGGAGCAATGTTCTAACCAAAAGCTCAAAGTACTCAAGGAAACTAGATATGCCTTTCACTGAAGAATTGAATTCTTACTTGTCCATCAGCCTGGGTTGATACAGCTTTTGCATATCTTCAGTTGGTTTTGTTTTGTGCACCTCCATAAGGCTCCCAAACGTTAATCTCAAGCACTACTGGTTGCTTCTTTATTCCCCTCTGTGTGCAAGGGAAGCTGTGTGTACTCAGTGCTCTCTCCTGCAGGCCGGTACCTGTTCCTGAACGCCATCGCCAACCAGCTGCGCTACCCCAACAGTCACACCCACTACTTCAGCTGCACCATGCTCTACCTGTTTGCAGAGGCCAACACAGAGGCCATCCAGGAGCAGATCACCAGGTGAGAGGGACGGCCCTTAACTGGCCAGCATTTAGCTTTTTGCTTTCCTTCCTTTCTTACTTTTGATCTCTGAGTTCTAAGTGTTCTTACTTTTGGATTTCAGGGTTCTTTTGGAACGACTGATTGTAAATAGGCCTCATCCCTGGGGTCTCCTTATTACGTTCATTGAGCTGATAAAAAATCCAGCCTTTAAGTTCTGGAACCATGAGTTTGTTCACTGTGCTCCAGAAATTGAGAAGTGAGTATAACTTAACCACAGAATCATTAAAATGATATCTCTGAAGCAGTTGAACCTTGAGTTTTTGGTGCTGTCACAACATCCATTTCCTGCCATAAATGCACCTACCATTGCTTTGCTTCTATGTGCAGGTTGTTCCAGTCGGTTGCACAGTGCTGCATGGGGCAGAAGCAGGCCCAGCAAGTTATGGAAGGGACTGGTGCCAGTTAGATGAGCTGCATCCTGCATTGTAAGAGTGCCAGCCTGGAGGTCCTGTCCCATCAACTGACTGAAGACTCTGTAAGGCTCCTCCTGACCTTCCCAGCCCCCTTGATTGGGTAGACACAACAGACCCTGGGTGAAAGTCTTATGTGGGCATGTTCCAAAGTTTGAAACAAATTTTTTGACTTTTGGCCAAACTTCAGAAGATGCTGTGAATATCATTTGAACTAGTGTAAATACAAGGAGCAGAAACATTTGTCTGGACTTTTGGGTTTGTGCAAATTGTGTAAAAGGCAGGTGGGTAACTGGTGCCTGTCCATCTTGTAATAAAGGGGCAGCTGCTGATGCCAAGCACTTGTCTGGGGCAGACCTCCTTGTCCTGACATTCCCAGACTCCCAAAGAATATTGAAAAGCCAGTAACTTATTTTTCTTTATGTGAATGGGGGACCTTTAAATCACTAAGTTGTTTAAAAAAAAAAAAAAGTGGATGTGTTTGGAATATGGGAATTCTGTGGAGTACAGGAGGGGTGAGGGAGGGGTTAAGGTTCAGTGTTGCTTTCCCCTCACCTTCATTGAATGCTGATAGACAGCAAGTGGAGTGGCAGTCAGAGAATGCCTCCTTTTTGTTGGAGAAGAAACAGGCCCTTTGGGTGAGGGTCAGCTGTTTCCAGTAAATAAACCAGAGACCAGGCCTATAGCTTCTTTTT